>JARQOD010000796.1:0-123224 GCA_033576555.1 Oophaga sylvatica | reverse complement strand
GTTCCTAATGTTCGTTCTCCCCCAAGGAGGGGCTGGTTTCATTCAGGCGGCTTGCCCAAAAAAACCAATGGTTTTTTTTTTGGTTTGCAAGGACATAGTTCACCGGGCCCAGTTTTTCACAGGCCCCAAAAGATTGCCCCTGTCAGCCTGGACCTGAACGGACATTTTAAAGCTTGTGGTCTTAGTAATTTTTATAACAACGATTGGCCAGAGAAAACTGTAACGTCGGAAATATTTAAGATTGGAAAGAAGTTCTGTCTGGAGGTTTTTGTCTTGTCGTAGCTGGAGCCCGGATGTTCTGGGTTTCTGGTTTCCCTCCGAAAGGATTTATATGGGCTTAGCCCTAGTACATTAAAGTTCAAACCCCGGCATTAAGTATTTCATGGATTTTCCTTGCCTCCATCCTTGGGTAGTTAGTTGTCAAGCAATCCAGAGATTGGGGCCCCACTAAAAAAAAGTTGTCTCCCCCCTGGGATTAAAATCTATTTTTTGGCGGCTCTTTGAAAAAAATCCTTCACAAAAAACAGGGATTTTCCCTGTTTTCCTCTTTTCGTGAAAACGGGTTTTTTGGTAGAAGCCCACACCCAAGAGGTGGGGGAAATTCAAGCACTTTAAAAAGCCCTATCTGAGATCAGAGAGGACAAATATTTTAAAAAATTGACATGCTTTCTTCCCCAAGGTGTTTCCCGGGCAAAATGAAACCCAAGAAATCATACTCCCATCTTTTTGTGAAAAACCATTATACATAAAAGAACAAGCTTTACACTCCCTTGACGTTAGACAGGCAGTGATTGATTACTCAGAAGCCACTAAGCTCTGGAGGAAAGACCCTAATTTGTTTATTTTGTTTGGAGGTAAAAATAGGGGTAAAAAAGCTTCCAAAGCATCCATTGCAAGATGGATTACCACTATAATCTCAAAAACTTACACATCTGAGGGTTGTAGTTTGTCCTATAAAGATAAGAGCCCATTCTACCAGAGCATTGTCAGCATCATGGGCTGAAAGAGCAGGAGCATTATTAGAACAAATTTGTAAGGCAGCCTCTTGGGCTCGGGTAAATACCTTTTGCAAGCACTACAAACTAGATGTGCTGTCAGGACAGCATACGGCATATGGTAGAAAAGTATTACAGGCCGTAGTCCTACCCTAGGAGGGTTTCTTTGGTACTCTCCATAGTGCTGTCAGGGGGACGTCCTGGAAAATGGGTATTATACCTACCGATAATTCGGTTTCCAGGAGTCCATCCTGACAGCACGGTTAGTTCCCTCCCTTGTCTATCTTGTTATATATGCTAATTCATATGATGTAATATGTTTAAGTAAATTAAAGTGTTATCACTGGCATTAATCCATGGTATGGTACTTGTCAAATCACTGAGGTATTGGGGGAGGAGTGGGACCTTTTAACCTCTCGTGTGCTTCTTGTCCCTGTAAGGAGGAGGAGGACGTCCTCCATAGTGCTGTCAGGATGGACTCCTGGAAACCGAATTATCGGTAGGTATAATACCCATTATCCTGCAGATTATTTCACCAATGACATCTCTGCAGAGCATTGCTGCTCCACCTCCTCACAGGTACATAGCGATATATCCTGGAAATTATTACACCACTGACATCTCTGCGGAGCATTGCACCTCCTGGCAGATACATAGTGATATATCCTGCAGATTATTACACTACTGACCTCTGCAGAGCATCACTCCACCTTCTGATGGATACATAGTGATGGGCCCTGCAGATTATTACACCACCGACTGCTCTGCAAAGCATCGATCTTCCACCTTCTGACCGATACATAGACATATCCTGCAGGCATCATTGGTGCCGCCTTTCTTCCTTGCAGCGCTTCTGCCCCTTCGAGCTGGTCCGCTATGACACGCAGGAGGAACAGCCGGTGAGGACAGCGCAGGGCGGTGTCAGCTGACAGCTGCAGGTTTGGGTTCCGTCATTTCTCTGCCTCTGCTTGCTGTCAGTGAGGTGCTGCTTACAGGCCCCTGTATCTCGTGCAGGAGAGACTGGGCTCCTCATCTCCCCGGTGACTCCCACTTCTCCATTCTTGGGGTACGTGGGCAGCCGAGAGCTCTCGGAGAAGAAGCTGCTGAGAGACGTCTTCCAAGCGGGCGACTGTTACTTTAATACGGGTGACCTGATGATGCAGGACGACCTCGGCCTCATCTACTTCCGGGACAGGATGGGCGATACATTCCGGTAAGGTGCCAGTCCCTACCCCCATCCCACCCCCATCATCCGGCACTTACATTTCTGTCTCCAGGTGGAAGGGGGAAAATGTCGCCACCACCGAGGTGGCTGAGATCATGAGCGGCCTACAGTGCTTCCAGGAGGTCAACGTCTATGGGGTTCCTGTGCCAGGTGATGTGCCCCCTGCCCCACCACCATTTGCTCAATGCATGGAATAGTGTATAATGCTGCTCTCCTCCTCTAGGGCAAGAAGGGCGCACAGGGATGGCGGCTGTCACCCTGCGCCCCGGGCACCAGATAGACCCAGATAAGGTTTTCTCTCACGTGGTGGATTTCTTGCCTCCCTATGCCCGCCCTCGATTTCTGAGAGTCATGGTAAGTACTGTGTGACACCACCTCCGTGGAGCGCTAATTATCCGTTTGCATACTGTATGATGCCAACTCCTCGGGGCTCAAACCATCCAAACTTACGGCTGTGCAGTCTACTTGCCTCCGGTACACCCATATTGTGTCTGCAGTGCCCGCTTTCTTATGGTCTCTATCCCACTGCACTGTCCGCTTGCCTCCAATACGTCCATGTTGTGTCCGCTCCGCTCACTTACTTACAGCCTTGTTGGCTCCAGTTATGTTGCCTCTGCTCCACACTGTATGCATGCCTTCAGTACGCCCATATTGTCTGCTCACCTATTTTCGCCTTGTTGGCTAGTGTTACCTCCGCTCTGCACTGTCTGCATGCCTCCAATACGCCCATGTTGTATCGTCTCTGCTCGCTTACTTACTGCCTTGCTGGCTCCTGTTGTTACCTCTGCTCCTCACTGCATTCCTCCGATACGCCCATGTTGTGTCCGCTGTGCTCACTTACTGCCTTGTTGGTTCCAGTTGTTGCCTCCGCTCCTCACTGTCAGCATGCCTCTGATACGCCCATGTTGTGTCTGCTCCTTGTTGGTTACAGCTGTTACCTCCGCTCCTCACTGTCTGCATGCCTTCGATACGCCCATGTTGTGTCCGCTCTGCTCACTTACTGCCTTGTTGGTTCCAGTTGCCTCCGCTCCTCACTGTCTGCATGCCTCTGATACGCCCATGTTGTCTGCTCCTTGTTGGTTCCAGCTGTTACCTCCGCTCCTCACTGTCTGCATGCCTCTGATACACCCATCTTGTGTTTGCTTGCTTCCAATATGGCCTTGTTGGCTCCAGTTGTTACCTCCGCTCCAGACTGCCTGCATGCCTCCGGTATTCCCATGTTGTGTCCGTCTGTTTACTTACGGCTTTGTTCGCTCCAGTTGTTAATTCTGCTCCGCACTGTCTGCATGCCTCAGATACGCCCATGTTGTGTCTCCTCTGCTCGCTTACTTATGGCTTTGTTGGCTCCAGTTTTGTTACTTCTGCTCCGCACTGTATGCATGCCTTCAATACGCTCATGTTTTGTCCGCTCTGCTCATTTATTTACGACTTTGTTGGCTCAAGTTGTTACTTCCGCTTCTCCCTGCCTGCATGCCTCCGGTACGCCAATGTTGTCTGCTCTACTCGCTTACTTTACGGCCTTGTTAGGTACAGTTGTTACGTTTGCTCATCACTGTCTGCATGCCGCCGGTACGCTAATGGTGTGTCTTCCTGTTTACTTACAGCTTTGTTGGCTACAGTTGTATTACTTCTGCTCCGCACTGTCTGCTTGCCTCTGATACGCCCATGATGTGTTTGCTCCGCTCACTTACTTAGTCTTGTTGCCTCCAGTTGTTAACTCTGCTCCTCACTGTATGCATGCCTTCGGTACAACCATGTTGTGTCTGCTCACTTAATTACGGCCTTCTTGGCTCCAGTTGTTTCCTTCGCTCCGCACTGTCTGCATGCCTCCGATACGCCCATGTTATGTCCGCTCTGCTCGCTTACTTACGTCTTTGTTGGCTCCAGTTGTTACCTTCGCTCCGCACAGTCTTCATGCCTCATATACGCCCATGTTGTGTTCTCTCTGCTCGCTCACTTACAGCTTGTTGCCTCTGTCTGCCCACTTCCATGGCTGTTACTGCTGGTCCATATGGTACTGGCTTTTGCAGGTATAAACCTAGTGACCAATGATAGTGTTGCGAATTTGCAGTAAAGACCCCTTGTCTGTAATCTGCAGTATGAGATGGAGACCACTGGGACTTTCAAGCAGCAGAAGCAGCGATTGGTCAAGGAAGGCTTCTCCCTGTCACACATTAAGGACCCGCTGTACCTCCTGGACGAGGCTGCCCGCACCTACTGCCTTCTCACCTGGGACCTCCACTCCCGCATTGTCACCGCTGACCTTAGACTGTAACATACCTGACCGCAGCCGTGTAGGAATCGTCCATGTCTTGGCACCCAGGATTTCTAGATGAACCTGAGGTGGTTGCCACCATCAGTAGCGTCTATACACTGGCGATGCAAAGAGACCATGGTCTTAATCTGGACTTGGGCTGCACATCTACCCCAGTTCACTGCTTCACTGACCACTGACTCTTTGCTTCTGGGAATGGCTGAAAATGGGGACCTCAGCAGACCATGTTAAGTGACCGCACCATGTCAGAAGCGCCTTCTCCATTGCTGCAGCCGCAGTGCAACCATCATGATTATAGCTTCTAATATTTCCACTGTATGTGCAACAACCATAAAATAGTCATATGACCGAAGATACATGCTTGCTTTTCCAGGGTAATGGCTACACTTTCTATTTTTTCTTTTTCAAACTTTTTTACTGCAGTACATCTTCAATAAAATAATTTTCTAGAATCCAAGTAATAATCATGTTCTGTCTGACAGTGAGAACAAACCCCACATTCCCAACAGTGTGAGCAGCGTCTTCTTACCTCAGCACCCCTGGTCTCTCAATGTATTAGGTCAGAGATGTAATAGAGGAAATTTGTGGATTATGTCCACGCTGCCGAACAATTCAAATCCAGACGTAGTTAAAAAAAACGTTATGGTGGTTTATTCTACGCGTTTCAAAGTTTATATGACTTCTGGAAATACCACAAAAACATAACGATAATGATATGTTTTTGTGGTATTTCCTGAAGAAGTCATATAGACTTCGAAACGCATAGAATAAACCACCATTACGTATTTCAACTACGTCTGGATTTGAATTGTTCGGCAGCGTAGACATAATCCACAAATTTCCTCTATTACATTTCTGTTTTGGTCGCCTGTCGACCCGTGGATCTGCGGCAGGTGACATATATGCTTTTATTCTATACTACCAGGTGAGCAGTTTTTTGTAAAAACTGAGATTGAAATCCATGGGATAAGCTCCTTTGTTTCCTACAGCTTTAATTACTAATGTATTAGGTAAAAAAGATGGGGTGGACAGCAGTGTAAGCAGCCCTGGTATCTCCAGTGTTAGATCAGATAGACGTGGTGGATAAAGTCTGAGCAGCCTCTTCTTACCTCAGCATCTCCAGTATCTCCAGTATTACATCAGGTAAACATGATAGACAGCAGTATGAGCAGCCACTTACGCCAGCACCCCTTGTATCTCAGTGTATTAGGTCAAATAGACGGGGTGAACAGCAGTGTGAGCAACCTCTTCTTACCTCAGCACTCCTGGAATCTACAGTATTACATCAGATAGACGGGGTGGACAGCAGTATGAGTGGCCTGTTCTTACCACAGCACCCCTTGTATCTCCAGTGTTAGATCAGATAGATGAGGTGGACAGCAGTGTGAGCAGCCTTGGTATCTCCAGTATTAGATCAGTTAGGGTGCAAAGCAGTGTGAGCAGCCTCTTACACCAGCACCCCTGGTCTCTCAATGTATTGGGTTAAAAACATGGGGTGGACAGCAGTGTGAAAAGCCACTAATTACCTCAGCAATCTTGGTAAATCCAGTATTACATCAGATAGACGTGGTGGACAGCAGTGTGAGCAGCCTGTTCTTACCACAACACTCCTGGTATCTCCAGTATTAGATCAAATAGATGGGGTGGACAGCAGTGTGAGCAGCCACTATTTACCCCAGCTCCTGTGGTCTCTCAATGTATTAGGTTAGATAGACAGGGTGGACAGCAGTGTGAGCAGGCTCTTCTTACCACAGAACCCCTGGTCTCTCAAGGTATTAGGTCAAATAGGGTAAATAGCAGTGACAGCAACCACTTCTTACCCCAGCACCCTTGGTCTCTCAATGTATTAGGTCCGATAGACCGGCTGGAAAGCAGTGAGCATCCTCGTCTTACCTCAGCAGCCCTGGTATCTCCAGAATTAGATCAGATAGAAGGGCTGGACAGCAGTGTGAGAAGCCTCTTCTTACCTCATCACCACTGGTATCTCCAGTATTAGGTCAGATAGACGGGGTGGACATCAGTGTGAGAAGCCTCTTCTTACCTCATCACCTCTGGTATCTTCAGAATTAGATCAGATAGAAGGGCTGGACAGCAGTGTGAGTAGCCTCTTACCACAGCACCACTTGTCTCTCAATGTATTAGGTCAGATAGACAGGGTACACAGCAGTGTGAGCAGCCACTTCTTACCCCAGCACCCCTGGTTTCTCAAGGTCACATAGACGGGCTGGGTAGCAGTGTAAGTAGCTTTTTACCACAGAAGCCATGGTATCTCCAGTATTAGATCAGATAGAGGGTGTGGACAGCAGTTTGAACAGCTTCTTACCACAGCACCCCTGGTCTCTCAATGTATTAGGTCAGATAAACAGGGTGGACAGCAGTGTCAGAAGCTTCATCTTACCTCAGCACCTCTGGTGTCTCCAGCATTTGGTCAGATAGATGGGGTGGATAGCATTGTGAGAAGCTATTTCTTACCACAGCACCCCTGTCTCTCAATGTATTGGGTCATATAGACCGGGTGGACAGAAGTATAAGTAGCCTCTGCTTACTTCAGCACCCCTGGTTTCTCCAGTATTAAGTCAGGTAAATGGGATGGACAGCAGTGTCAGCAGCCTCTTCTTAACACAGCATCCCTGGTCTCTCAATGTATTAGATCAAATAGACAGGGTGGACAGCAATGTGAGCATCATCTTACCTCACCAGCCCTGGTATCTCCAGTATTAGATCATATAGACAGGGAGGATAGCAGCCTGGTATCTCCAGTATTAGATCAGATAGATGGGGTGGACAGCAGTGTGAGCAGCCTCTTCATACATCAGCAGCCTTGATTTCCATCTGATAGGTGGGGTGGACAGCAGTGTGAGCAGCCTCAGCAGCCTTCATTTCCTTCAGATAGGTAGGGTGGACAGCAGTGTCAGCAGCCTCTTACCTCAGCAGCCCTGGTATCTCCAGTATTAGATCATATAGATGGGCTGGACAGCAGTGTGAGTAGCCTCCTTACCTCCGCATCCCTGATATCTCCAGTATTAGAACATATAGACGGGGTGGACAGCAGTGTGAGCAGCCTCTTACCACAGCACCCCTGGTCTCTAAATGTATTCGGTCAGATAGACATTTTACAATGCAGTGTGAGCATCCTCTTCTTACCACAGCACCCATGGTCTCTAAATGTATTCGGTCAGATTGACATGGTATAATGCAGTATGAGCAGCCACTTCTTACCCCAGCCCCCCTGGTATCTCCAGTATTAGATCAAACAGACTGGATGGACAGCAGTGTGAGCAGCCTCTTCGTACCTCAGCACTCCTGGTATTTCAATGTATTTGGTCAGATAGACAGGATGGATAGCAGTATGGTCAGCCAGTTCTTACCTCAGCTCCACTGGTCTCAATGTATTAGGTCAAATAGATGGAGTGAACAGCAGTGTGAGCAGCGTCTTCATACCTTCACCCTTGGTCTCTCAATGTATTAGGTTAAAAAGACTAGGTGCATAGCAGTGTGAGCAGCCTCTTCTTACCTATGCACCCCTGGTCTCTCAATGTATTAGGTCAAATAGACGGGGTAGACAGCAGTGTGAGCAGCCTCTTCTTACCACAGCTACACTGATCTCTCAATGTATTAGTTCAAATATACAGGGTACACAGCAGTGTCAGCAACAACTTCTTACCCCAGCACCCCTGGTCTCTCAATGTATTAGGTCAAATAGACAGGGTGGACAGCAGTGTGAGGAGCCTCTTCTTGCCGGAGCACCCCTGGTATCTCCAGTATTGCGTCAGATAGAAAGGGTGGACAGCAGTGTGAGTAGCCTCTTTACCTCATCATCCCTGGTCCCTAAATGTATTAGGTCAGATAGACAGGGTACAAAGCATTGTGAGCAGCCACTTCTTAACTCAGTGCTCCTGGTATCTTCAGTATTAGATCTGATAGGGTGGACAGCAGTGTGTGGCCCCTTCTTACGTCACCTCGCCTGTTATCTCCAGTATTAGATGAAATAGACGGAATGAACAGCAGTGTGAGCAGCCTCTTACCTCAGCACCCCTTGTCTCTCAATGTTTTAGGTCAGATAGACGAGGTGGACAGCAGGGTGAGCAGCCACTTCTTACCTCAGCACTACTGGTATCTCCAGTATTAGATTATATAGACGGGGTGGACAGCAGTGTGAGAAGCCTATTCTTACCTCAGCAGTGCTTGTCTCCAAATGCATTAGGTCAGATATACGGGGTGAACAACAGTGTGAGCAGCCTATTACCTCAGCAGCCCTGGTATCTCCAGTATAATATGGGATCAACATGGTTGACAGTAGTGTGAGTAGCCTCTTACCACAACATCCTTGATATCTCCAGTATTACATCACATAAACTATGTTCCAAATTATTATACAAATTGGTTTAATTGTCATAGCGTTTTTTGTTTTTTTTTTGTAAATGAAACCCATTGATGGTATTGTGTCTCAGGGTTCTTTGGATCACTGAAATCAATCTCAGATACCTGTGATAATTTGTTTGCCATGTGAGCCCAATAAAAGGAAAACACGGATTTTGGTAAAAACTTACCTGTAAAATCCTTTTCATCGAAGGAAGGAAGAGAGACACAGTATTCATTACTGATGGGTAGGCGGAGCCCCAGATCAGGATGTCACCTCAGATCAAAAGAGTGCTGACTGGCTGGCCCCTCCAGCTCGGGCTCCTCCTACTCAGCTCCAGTCGTACCAAAGCTTTTAGGAAAAGAGCCAAGATCACCAGCAGAGCAACATAACCCCTTCTGAAGGAACTGCAGAGAAAAACACAAAGGATACAGGTTATGCATGCAAAGAAAGCCAAAAACCACAGAGTTCCAGGTACTACTCACGGAACCTGACTACTGTGATGAGCCGGCGATGCTGGAACAGAGCCTTAGCGCGCTGACCTCAGCCCAGATAATCGCTATCAGATAAGGGTCGCGCTGCATCTGAAAACATCAACACACTTCTGCCTTGGGAGGGTGTTGTGTCTCTTTTCCTTCCTTCGCTGAAAAGGATTTTACAGGTAAGTTTTTACCAAAATCCGTGTTTCAGCTGCAGATGGAAGGAAGAGAGCCACAGTATTCATTACTGATGGACGTCCCAAAGCAGTTCAAAAATAAGGGTGGGAAAAACCAACAAAAGGCAGAAACCCAACAACCTTAACAACAAAGCGCAACCAGCGCTAAACACAAGTTCATCCAGAACTTTAAACTACAGCTGCCTGCAGGACCCTACGTCCGAGGGCTGCATCAGCGGAAGCACTGACGTCCACTTTATAAAACCTTGTAAACGTGTGGACAGAGCGCCAAGTTGCCGCTCGGCAGAGCTGCACTGCCGAGGCACCTTGATGAAAAGCCCACGATGAGGCCACAGCTCTCGTGGAATGGGCTCGAATCTTAATCGGGCAAGATTCACCCCGAAGGCGGTAAGCTTCCAAAATAGCTGACCGGATCCAACGAGCTATAGAATCCTTGGAAGCTCGTTGACCACGCCGACGACCTGCTGGAACCACAAACAGGGAGTCCGTCTTACGAAAACCTTGAGTAATAGATAAAACTTCAAGGCCCGCACTAAATCCAATGTGTGTAAATCTCGCTCTTTCGCATTCTTCGGATCCGGACAGAGTGAAGGCAACACAATATCCTGGTTAACATGAAATTGTGACACCACTTTAGGCAAAAAATCACCCCGAGTGCGAAGCACTACACGATCCGGAAAAAACTCCAGAAAAGGAGGCGAACAAGAAAGAGCTGCCAACTCCGAAACTCTCCTCAAGGAAGTGACTGCAACAAGGAAGGCCACCTTCCAAGAAAGTAAAGAAAGGCTAGCAGAAACCATAGGCTCAAAAGGTTTATGCTGAAGAGCCTCCAAAACAAGGTTGAGCCGCCAAGGAGACACGGGTGCCTTCCGCGGCGGAAACTTACGAGATATACCTCGGAAAAAGGAGAGCACGTCTCTATTTGAAGCAATGGTTCTCCGGAACAATAAGGACAGAGCAGAAATCTGACCTTTCAGAGTGCTGACTGCCAAACCCTTGTCTAGCCCATGCTGCAGAAAAGCCAACAGGTTGGGAATGGAAAATTTTCTCGGGTTCCGAGAGGACCCCAAACACCACGAAAAGAAGGTTTCCCAAATTTTGTGGTAAATCCTAGTAGTAGCCGGACATCTTGCAGCACGAAGGGTAGCAATGACCTCGGCTGAGAAACCTCTACGGGTCAAGATTTCGGTCTCAAGAGCCACGCCGTCAAACGCAAGGACATCAAGTCCGGATGACAAACGGGCCCCTGAGTCAACAAATCCGGTTGAAGAGGGAGTGGAAAAGGAGGTGCCGCCAACAGCGACATTATTGTCGAGAACCACACCCTTCTTGGCCAGTCTGGAGCTATCAAAATAGCTGGAATTCTCTCTAGTCTGATCCGACGCAGTACTAGAGGAAGTAAGGATATCGGCGGGAATACATAGATCAGCTCGAACTGATCCCACTGAGCCACTAGAGCATCCACCGCCACCGCCTTCCGGTCCTTGTACCTGGACATGAATGTCGGTAACTTGGCATTGGACCTGGATGCCATCAAATCCACTTGGGGGGTTCCCCAGCGAGAGCACAGTAGTGCAAAAACTTCCGGGTGGAGGCTCCATTCCCCGGGATCCATCCTTCTGCGACTGAGAAAGTCCGCTGTAATATTCTGAACCCCTGGAATGTGAATCGCCAAAATGGCTGGTACACTGGCCTCTGCCCAAATCAGAATTCGGGACACCTCTACCATGAGTCTGGAACTCCTTGTCCCACCTTGGTGATTGATATACGCGACAGCCGTCGCATTGTCTGTCTGCACTCGGACTGGCAGACCGCTCAAAGGGACCGTCCAATGTTGGAGGCAAAGGAAAATCGCCCTCAATTCCAGGATGTTGATCGGAAGAAAAGACTCTTCCAATGACCATACCCCCTGAATCCAGAGATTGTTCCAAACACCCCCCCAGCCCGTCAGGCTGGCATCGGTGGTTATGACTGACCACTTCGGAGGGAGGAAAGACTTCCCCAGGGAGAATGCCCCTGGACGTAACCACCATTCTAGAGAATCCCGCACCGCGCGAGAAATGGTGACACTGCAATCCAGCGATTGCGACTGGTTCCATCGACTCAAGATGAACCTTTGGAGAGTCCTGGAATGGAACTGGGCAAAAGGAATTGCCTCCATGGACGCCACCATCAGTCCCAGAAGACGCATACACTTCCGTAGGGACATTGCCGTTGAGGATTTCATAATCTGTACATGTCGAAGAAGACATGACTGTTTGTCTGGTGGTAGGGAAACTACCGACCGAAACGTGTCGAGATGCATTCCCAAAAAGAGGATTGTCCTCGATGGTTCCAGGGACGACTTCTCCCAATTGACCAGCCAACCGAAGTCCTTCAGAAACTGAAGAGACAAATCCCGAGCCGTCAACGCCTCCTCCTCCGAGGAAGCCACGATCAAAAGATCGTCCAGATAAGGGAGAATCGTAATCCCCTGTCTTCGAAGGATTGCCATGAGGGGCGCCAGAATTTTTGTAAAGACCCTTGGCGCTGAGGCTAAGCCGAACGGCAGAGCCACGAACTGGTAATGATTCTGACCTATGGCAAATCGAAGAAAGCGCTGATGAGCCTTTCCGATGGGAATATGCAAATAGGCGTCGCGAATGTCGATTGACACCAGAAAATCGTTCTGTGACAGAGCTGCCACAACGGAACGAAGCGACTCCATGCGAAATTTCCGGGCATGGCCATGCCGGTTTAATCGCTTGAGATCCAGAATCGGGCGAAATTTGTTCTCCTTTTTGGGAACTATAAAAAGGTTGGAATAAAAACCTTTCCCTCGGTCCTCTGACGGAACCGGTATCACTACACCCTTTTGTAGCAGAGATTCGACCTCTCGCTGTAGAGCGACAACAAGCTCGGGTTCCGACGGAACGTGAGATTGACAAAAAACATTTGGGGGTCGAGAAGCAAACTCTATGAAATAGCCTGCCGACACTATCCGCGTTACCCAGGAATCTGGAACGCGAGCCATCCAAGTCTCCTTGAAAAGAAGCAGGCGACCCCCCACTCGAGAATCCTCGAGTGGACCCCTGGCGTCAATCCGACTTTGCGGGCTTCTTGTCAAGTTCCCGCTTGTCCTGGCGGAAACTCTGCTTCCAGGAGTACGAGTTTTCTGAGAGGATTTCTTTCCTGAGAAGGAAGGACGACCCGATCCCCACGAGGAGTGACCAGATCGTCCTCGGCCCCGAAAGGACCGCCGACCACTATAAACACCAGGCTTACTGGACACCGAGGCCATGGCCCTACGCTGTGGTAATGCTGATTCCTTCGCCTTAGCCTTGGAAATCAGCTCTGTGAGGTCGGATCCAAAAAGATGGCCACCCTTGTAAGGTAAGGCCAACAACCCTTGTTTGGAAACTGCGTCCCCGGCCCACTGTCTGAGCCATAAAGCTCTTCTGACTGTGACCGCTGAAGCTTGCGCTTTGGCCAGCAGAGATGCCGTATCCAGACCGGCATCAAAGATATAACAGGCTGCCGTTTCTAACCATTCACAAGTTTCCCGTATCTCAGATAACGGAGATTCATTTTGCAACTCCGTCTTCAGACGTGCCAACCAGCTTAGAGAAGCTCTAGCAGCACACATGGATCCTAGCACTGCTCGAAATCCATGACCCGCAGCCTCATAGCTTGCTTTTGCCGCCAATTCTGCCTTTCTATCCAAAGGCTCCTGTAAGCTCGCTTTTCCCTTAATAGGGAGTAGTGAGGATTTACTAAGCTGAGATAAAGACACATCCACTTCAGGAGCAGAAGTCCAATTAGCCTTTAACTCCGCAGAGCAAGGATAAAGTGTATCAAAGAAATGCGTTCCATGAAAACGCTTATCTGGACATAGACGTTCCTCCTCTATTACACTATTAAGCTCATCCAGAGCTGGCAATGTTGTACGCGAAGCACGGGACTCCTGGAACATGCGTGCTGATTTACCAGGACGACTAGTTACCTCCTCCGGTAACTGTAATATATCTCTCATGGCTTCAATCAATGCCTCCGTACGCTTCGCCATAGAGGAACGCCCCTGCGGCTCGTCCGCATCTGAATCGGATATTTCTCCATCCGAATTTAAAGGGGAACTCTGCCCAATATCAGATACATCTGACTCGCTCCGTGTAGAGGCCGGTAACGGCCTGCGTCGCTTCCTCTGAGAGGAATTAGCAGACACATATTGACCTAAAAGGTCAGACAAGTTGTTGATCGATCGAGCGATATCGTCCAATTTTCCACCGCTGTCGACCGCAGCGCTAGACGCTGTGGAGGTTCTGCGTATCTGATTGCCGTAATGGCACTGGGACATGGTCCGCGGCATCTGAACTCTGTTCAGACATGTCTCACCTGTATGAGCAGGTCAAAGCGGTAATACCAGCAAAAACTATGCGTTTTTTTTTTTTTTTTTTTAAACGCTGAAGGGTTAACGCTCCACCAAGCAGGGTTACCCCAGCGGTATTCAGTCAAAAAATTTAGCTGGTAGAAATAACCCTCAGAGGGGTTAATATTGCAAACTCACCACAATATATATATTTGTGACGCCCAGCCAATTTTTATGTCTCTAATGAGACTGCTGCTGCAGGATAGCGATCGCTGCGCTGCAGGGTGAGGAATCAGCACTCACCCAGCTGGCCGTGGTGTCTTATGAGGAGAGGAGCGGTCTGAGGAGCCCAGGAGCCTTTGTAATGGCCGCCACAGTGAGGGAGTCGCAGGAGAAACGCCAGAGCGCGCGTCTTCCTGCTCAGAAGACCGGGAATAGTTAGGCCACGCCCCCCGCCAGCTCGAATATTGAGCGCGAACTCCCCCGCTCCTGCTCCCTCTCTGTCCTGCAGGTATCTGCCTGCGGACAAAAAATCACCACATCTACTTGTAACAGCGCTGTCACAGCAGCGCTGAAGCATACTGACATACATGTAGTAGCGCTGTCACAGCAGCGCTGAAGCATACTGACATACAAGTAATAGCGCTGCTCATTCAGACGCTAAAGCACTCACACATAATTATAATCAAAAATTTGTGTGGAGTACTCACCAGCCAAGGCGCCACAGGGACCCTCAGGGGTTTCTGACGCTGTGCCCATGCTTCCCCCCAGGGCGAAGAACGCAGTGACCGCACGTGTGGTTTGCGTCCCGCCAGGGAAGCTCTCCTCATCCCCCAGGGCCGGCAAGGATTCTGCAGGGACTTTAAGTAAATACAGATCCGCCAAGGGAGAGGTTGGGGTACAGCAGCGCTGGTACCCCTGAGACCTCTAGACCAACTAGTGATCCAAGTCTCCTGTCCGAATATAAAATAATAAAATCTTCTGAGGAGCTGCATTAGCAGCGACCATCCTCTGGACCTCAAATCTTAGACTGGAGCTGAGTAGGAGGAGCCCGAGCTGGAGGGGCCAGCCACTCAGCACTCTTTTGATCTGAGGTGACATCCTGATCTGGGGCTCCGCCTACCCATCAGTAATGAATACTGTGGCTCTCTTCCTTCCATCTGCAGCTGAAACTGGATGTTCCACACTATTAAGCAGGCCAGAGTTTTCAAGTAAAATGGGAAAGAAAAAGGATCTCTCTGTTGCTGAAAAGCATCAAATAGTGCAATGCCTTGGTCAAGGGATGAAAACATTACATATTTCCCGAAAACTTAAGCGTGATCATCGTACTGTTGAGATTTGTGGCAGATTCTGAGCACAGACGTGTTTGTGCTGATAAAGGCAGAATGAGGAAGGTTTCTGCCAGGCAAGTTCATCGGATTAAGAGAGCAGCTGCTAAAAAGCCATTACAAACCAGCAAACAGATCATAGAATCATAAAATGGTAGAGTTGGAAGGGACCTCCTGGGCCATCTGGTCCAACCCCTGCTCAAAGCAGGATTCTCTAAATCATCCCTGACAGATGTCTGTCCAGCCTCTGTTTGAAGACTTCCATTGAAGGAGAATTTACCACCTCTCGTGGCAGCCTGTTCCACTCCTTGATCACCCTAACTGTCAAAAAGTTTTTTCTAATATTTAATCTGTGTCTCCTCCTATTCAGTTTCATCCCATTGCTTCTATATTTGATATATTTGATATTTGAAGCTGCTGGTGCCTCTGGAGTCCCTCGAACCACAAGGTGTGGGGATCCTTCAAAGGCTTGCTGTGGTGCATAAACCTACGATTCGGCCACCCCTAAACAGTGCTCACAAGCAGAAATGGTTGCAGTGGGCCCAGACATACATGAAGACTAATTTTCAAACAGTCTTGTTTACTGATGAGTGTTGAGCAACCCTGGATGGTTGGTGGATGGCCACCATGTCCCAACAAGGCTGCGACGTAATCAAGAAGGTGGAGGAGTCATGTTTTGGGCCGGAATCATAGGGAAACAGCTGGTAGGGCCATGTAAGGTTCCTGAAGGTGTGAAAATTACCTCTGCAAAGAATGTAGAGTTTCTGACTGACAACTTCCATGGTATAAAAAGCAGAAACTTGCCTTCAGGAGCAAAATCATCTTCATGCATGACAATGCACCATCTCATGCTGCAAAGAATACCTCTGAGTCATTGGCTGCTATGGGCATAAAAGGAGATAAACTCATGGTGTGGCCAGCATCTTCCCTGACCTCAACCCTATAGAGAACCTTTGGAGTATCATCAAGCAAAATATCTATGAGGGTGGGAGGCAGTTCACTTCAAAACAGCAGCTCTGGGAGGCTTCATGCAAAGAAATACAAGAAGAAACTCTCTAAAAACTCACAAGTTCAATGGATGAAAGAATTGTGAAGGTGATATCAAAGAAGGGTTCCTATGTTAACATGTAACTTGGCCTGTTAGGATGTTTTGGAGTTAAGTAGCTTTTTTGTTCAGTGACTGTGACCTCCTAATGCTGCAAATTCCACAAATGAGCATTTTCAGTTCTTTAAAACAGATCAAATGTTCAGAAATTCTACTGTGCCTAATAATTTGGAACAGTGCATTTTGAGTTTTTTTCCATTTTGGAGATTATACTGTTATCATTGGGAGGTTTCTTCAATAAAATTTGATGTATACTCTAACGGGTGATGACTTTTATTAGACTGACTGTCATTTGCACCGACCACTTAGGAAAATCAGAGAAAAATATCATTTGCATAATAATTTGGAACATAGTGTAGATAGTGTACAGCAGTGTGAACTGCCTCTTAACACAGCACCCCTGGTCTCTAAATGTATTCGGTCAGAAAGACATGGTACAATGCAGTATGAGCAGCCACTTCTTACCCCAGCACCCCTGGTATCTCCAGTATTAGATCAAATAGACTGGATGGACAGCAGTGTGAGCAGCCTCTTCTTACCTCAGCACTCCTGGTATCTCAATGTATTTGGTCAGATAGACAGGATGGATAGCAGTGTGGTCAGCCTGTTCTTACCTCAGCTCCACTGGTCTCTCAATGTATTAGGTCAAATAGATGGAGTGAACAGCAGTGTGAGCAGCATCTTCTTACCTTCACCCATGGTCTCTCAATGTATTAGGTTAAAAAGACCGGGTGCATAGCAGTGTGAGCAGCCCCTTCGTACCACAGCTACCCTGATCTCTCAATGTATTAGTTCAAATATACAGGGTACACAGCAGTGTCAGCAACCACTTCTTACCCAAGCACCCCTGATCTCTCAATGTATTAGGCCAGATAGATGGGTTGCACAGCAGTGTGGGCAGACTTTTCTTACCTCAGGAACCTTGGTTTCTGGTTTCCAAATGTATTGCATTAGATAGACGGGGTGGACAGCAGTGTGAGAAGTCTCTTATTACCTCATCGCCACTGGTATCTCCAGTACTGGAACAGATAGAATGGAAAGCTTTGTGATCAGTCTCTTCTTACCTCAGCAGCCCTGGTCTCTCAATGTGTGAGGTCAGATAGACGGGGTAGACAGCAGTGTCAGTGTAAGCGGGATGCAGTGATGCAAGGAAGGCAGAGCAAGGGTTAACAATTTAACAGTAAATATACTATTCGCATTGAGATGAAAAGTTAAATGATAGATGAGACGGAAAATGGGTAGCAATAATGTGATAACGCCACTCAATAAACTTATGTTTGAGTCTTCCTCAGCCACGGATGATCCGATGAAGGTTTAGTCCTAGCAACGGCTGGTGCAGTGTCCTCAGGGAAGATTCCACAGCTCACGGTATATCTTCTGACGGCAACGGCCAGTCTTCGGTTTTACCTGTTGAGCCAATTAGTCCACAAACTTGTGCAGCCACAGTCCAGTGAGCTGCGTACAGACTGTCAATAAGGGGGTCTGCGGTGTTCTGTCCAGCAAAGAGGGCCACAACGAACAGTCCAGATCACGGAACCCGTTCCTATGCCCGCTCACGGCACTTAGCTTAAAGGAGCTCACGGCCTTTTCTCTGCTGCCGGTCTCTGGCGTGCTCACGTCAAGCCGCCCTTGGGTACTTTTGTGGTGCTTAAGCTTCATCGACAAGGGGGCTAAATTGAGTCACCTGGTCGGTAAGCATCTCCCTGGGAAATCCTACTCATGGTCCCACAATGTCCACAGCAATCCTCTGGAAAGGCTCTTTTATCACTGATAAAGAGATCAGGGGAGCCTTGGGGGCAGGCCCCAACTTCCCCACTCTTTGGTATGTGATACAGGAGCTGCAGTAGTTGGTTACATCTGTCCCCATTTTGGGCCAATAGAAGTGTTGAGACAGCCGGGCCTTAGTTTTGCTGAACCTCAAGTGTCCAGCAAGTGAAATCTCATGGTCAATCCGTAACAACTCACTCCTAAACTGGTACGGTAGCCCAGCTGTCTTTCCCTCAACCACTCCTGTTGGGATTTACCAGGCACCGTCTCCCAGTTCAGCCTCCCTTGTTCCCAGAATACCGTCTCCTTATCAGTCTCGGAGGTGGGCTTCTCGGTGACATTTCTCAAGGCCTCCAGGCTAGCATGTGAGTGCAGAGCAGCCTGGAACTCCTTGCTGGAGGCAGCCAGAAGTGATGTCAAGGTCCCTCCCTCACGGGTACCATCTGGGACCTGCTCTGGGTCAGTCTCTGGTTCAGTCATCCCTCTGACGGAGGAGGGTCCAGAAGGCAGGGGGTTACCTGCATTCTGGGCACTCTGACTGCGGGTGACAGCAGCTATATAGTCCGTCCCCCCAGGGATTACCACTGTCCCATCCGCCTGCTCGGCTATGGGTGCTACCTCCCCAGCTTCCCCAATACCTCAGGAGCAGTGCTATATATGAGGCAGATACCTTCGGCTAGGACACCTTCCTGTGTGGCACTGGTCAGCAGCACGGTATCACCTTCTTCATGGTTACCGTGCTTTTCCCCATTTCCCTTAGCCCTCACGCTTGCTCCTGTTAGGGGTTCCTGTTACTGGGGTTGGTTGAAGGCTTACCCCTTTTCCAGCTGGTGGTGACCGGCTTCCGCACCTCCGATTTATGGTTGGCCTCGTAGGTGTCGGCGATCTGAGCTGCTTTGTTCACGTCTTTTGGCTCCCGATCCATCACAAACTGTTGCACCTCAGCCAGACAAAGATGTAGGAACTGGTCTTTTATCATCAGATCCCGCAGCTGCTCAAAGGTGGTCACTGACAGTCCTTGGACCCACTTGTCAAAATGGGTTCTGAGTCCATACACCACATCACTGTAGCTGTCGTATGGGCCACGTTGGAGGTTCCGAACTTTTTACGGTAGACCTCTGGATTCAGTTGGTACTTCTTTATCAGGCCTTCTTGATGGCATCATAATCTCCATCCTGGTCTCGGGGGAGAGAAGCAAATGCCTCCAGAGGTTTTCTTTTGAGCCCTGGGGTTAAATATCAGGCCCATTGGGTCTCGGGCAGCTGGTATTGTCTACAGGCTTTTTCAAATCGCTGCAGAAAAATGTCCAAGTCCCCATCCTTTTCCATCACAGGAAAAAGCCCTGGCTGGGGTTTAAAGAAGTGAGCATGCCTGGACTCACTGCTGGGCTGGCAAGACCTCTGCCCTTGGATTCAGGCTAACTCCAGCTGGGCCTTCCGCTCGGCTCTCTTGGTATTGCTGGATCAGCTGCAAACGTCTCTCATAATCGTCTGCGGGGCATTGTTGTAGGGCCATTTGCAGATAGTAGTCCACGCTCCCCTGGTTGTGAGTAGGGCCGGCCTGTACATGTTGGACTTCTGGTTCAATACCGTCCATACTTTGGCTGACCCCTGCCTCCGCTAGGTTCTGGGAACGGTCTTGAGCTGCTTCAAGTTGTATCAATTCCACGACCATTTGGCCTTTTGGTTTTGCCCTGGGGCTCAATGCCTTTGTACTTACATATTCCAGCAAGGATGTCCTTTCTCTGCTGGGTGTACCAGGGTTCTCCCCTCGCAGCCATAATTGCCAAATAAAAGATAGGACAGAAAAACCAGGTGAAGAGTAGGGGTTAACTGCTACACACACAGTATCGTCTCAGAACTAATAAACACTGAGTTCGATCTCCAAAACTTTTCGAGCAGAGTCCTCGCAAAAACCGTGCAAGTTTTTAGTGAAAGGAATTGTGAAGAACTAAATTAAGAACGATCAAAACTGAATGTTCCATTTTGTGTTTGTAACTCCATCTTGTCTTTATGAGATAAATTCTGTTACTAGGCAATAGTTTCTGGCCGTTGTAGAGAAGTAGAGTAAAGGTTATGGGCTGTGATAAAACCAGACTGCTCCAGTTTGGACAAGATATGAGACCTTGGGATTTATCACTGTAGAATGCTTTGAAAATGAGTATGCTATTGTTCGCTTCTATGGTCACGTGGATATGACCATATATGTAGTTTCCTATTTTCTTGTATTCTTATAGGTTAATTTCCTTGTATTCTTATAGGTAAATTTTCTTGTATTTTCATTGGTTAAATGTTGTAGGTGTGGTTTTATACCATTGGTTGAAGTAAAAGCTCACTAAATACTATAAATGATGATGTAATACATGGGATAGGAATCTTGCTAGATTCTCCCAGACAGAAATACGTGTCTGTTTGGTTATTTATGTTGCTAGCAACGTTCACTTAATTAATTTGGAAATCACTAGGTCAACCGTGAAGGGTCACTTAGATCCTACCTTAAAGGGTATGCCACACTAAACAATATCGCTAACGGGATCGCTAAAAAACGTCACTATTTAGCGATCCCGTTAGCGATGTTGTTCAGTGCGGCAGCTTCCAGCGACGAGCTTCCTGCTGTGATCTCGCTCGTCGCTGGAATCGCTCCGGACCCTATTTCATCGCTGGCGCTCCCGCTGGGTAAGTATCTTATCGCTGTGTGGCACCTTTTCTTAGCGATTTAGCGGTACTTTTGTACCGCTAAAGTCGTTAAGAAGATCGCTAACGGCGATAGCGTCGTTAACTATATCGCTAAATGCGGCAGCATTTAGCGATATAGAAACAATCCCGCTAGCGATCTCATTAGTATGCAACGCTAACGAGATCGCTAGCGGGATTGTTTAGTGTGGCAGTACCTTTACAGAATGATTGCTCAAATCAGATAACTAATGCTTTATGATCCCACTACTGTCACCAATTTGTCAGGGATTTGAGGGGGGAAAGGTTGCCCCCAGTTGTCAGGAATTTATATATTATATAAATGGTCAGATGATATATAAATCCCCACAACTTATGTTTACACTTTCAGTTCCGGTTAGGAACTTGCAACTCTGACGCCCCCTTACCCTCAGGTCAGTCAGGGAACTGCACCTAGGATAAGTTGTCGCTAGAAAAGCAGCCTTGTCGCGTACTGGCTACTGGGCACTCTGCAGTGAGGGCGGTGTGAGGCTACTGCAGTGCAGTATAGTGCAACCTCCACCAGGGGGTGCTGGTGAGGGAAGAAAGGTTGCACTCACATTGTAGCAACACTGAGCAGCAGGCACCAGGTGGTGAAAGAGTGATGAGAAACGCAGAGTCAGAAACCATCGAGCAGAAGTACCAGAGGTCACAGCAGTACACGTGGTCAGAAACAAGCCAGGGGGACAGCAACGGAAGGAAACGGATAAGACAAAGACAGAAGCCGGTCCAAATGCAAGCCAAATCAAAACCAGGGAGTCAACAAATGTACAGGGAAACACTGAGTCAGGACAGACAGAGGAAATAAACAGACACAGGGCCAGTCAGGGATCACAGCAGGGCAAAGTCAGATACACACTCCGAAGGCAGAACTATAGCTGACACTGCCTGCAAGATGCAGCGGAATTAAATAGCAAACCTGAGACCAAACAGGCTGAGAAAAGTTAACCCCTGAATTGACCAGACCGGGAACATGGAAAGACAGGACTCAAAACCCGGTCTGGATCATGACAGTACCCTCCTCTCAAGGGGGGGGACACTGGACCCCCAGGCTTCCCAGGATAACTTATATGAAATGCCCGAATCAATTGATTAGCATGGACAGATCGCACCGGGACCCAAGATCGATCCTCAGGAACGTAACACCTCCAATGGACCTAATACTGAAGTGAACTACGGACCATGCGAGAATCCACAATCCGTTGCACTTCATACTCGGCCTGACCATCCACAGAGACAGGAGGTGAAGGGGATGGTGGCCCAGCAGAGGATGGTACAAATGACTTAAGAAGGGACTTATGGAACACATTGGGTAGCCGAAGCGATGGAGGAAAGCGTAAGCGAAAGGCAACTGGATTGACAACCTAAATGATCTCGTAAGGACCAATAAACTTGGGACCTAGCTTAGCAGAAGGAACTTTTAGATGAATGTTCTTTGTAGACAACCACACTTTATCTCCCACCAAGAACATAGGTCCTACAGACCGTCGCTTATCAGCAAAAATGTTTGTTTGCCCTGAGCGTCCCCAATGTTCTTCTGGACCTCCCTCCAAACCTCCTCCAATTGTTGAACTGCTGTATCAGCCCCTGGACATCCTGAATCCAGCCTAGAAAATTCACCAAAATGGGGGTAAAAACCATAGTTACAGAAGAACGGAGAGGTGCCGGTTGATCCGATTGTTAAATGCAAACTCAGCCACGAGCAACGAGGAACACCAATCAACCTGCTGAGACGTAGCAAGACACCGCAAATTCTGTTCAAGTGACTGGTCCTCTCCGTCTGACCGTTGGTTTCGGGATGGTAGGCAGAGGAGAAGGTCATGCAAAATACCCAATCTTTTACAAAATTCCCTCCAAAATTTGGACACAAACTGTAACCCCCTATAAGAAACCACACTCAAAGGCACACCATGAAGCTGTACAACGTGCTCAACAAACAACTTAGTGTTTCTGCATTAGGCAATCCTGTCAAAGGTACAAAATACACCTGTTTACTGTTACATTATCTTGTGTTTTCTGTGTTCATGCATTTTGCATAACACATTTATTAGTCTGATTGCCATGTATTTATATCATGGTTTTGTCCATACAGGTCTTCCATTGGCTTATATTTAGAACTTGTTTGCTCAGCACAGTTATCCTTGCACTTTATTATCTGTATTAGGTATATTATTTTCCTGTATAGTGTGTCCTTATTTGGTTGCAGCAACTGCATGATATTATATATGCTTATATTCTATATTTTCTCGTGCTGCCCTGATGTATTATACTGCACTATACAGAGTATTTCATGTAGGCAGATTTCTATATCTTGGTGCATTTGGTTTTAATTCACCATGTTTTCATGTGTCAATAAAATTTGATATTTTTTCACATCTTTCATTGATCTGGTGTAGTGTGCGTCATATACGGTAGTTCTTTGCTCTCTTGTCATTACATTGTTTCTTTCTACCGGCTCGCACCTCACTACATATTACAGTCATGGCCAAAAGTTTTGAGAATGACACAAATATTATATTTTCACATGATCTGCTGCCCTCTGGTTTTTATGTGTGTTTGACAGATGTTTTTATCACAGACAGAAATATAATTGCAAACATATGAGTAACAAAAGCTTATATTGACAGTTAGAATGAGTTAATGCAGCAAGTCAATATTTGCAGTGTTGACCCTTCTTCTTCAGGACCTCTGCAATTCTCCCTGGCATGCTCTCAATCAACTTCTGGACCAAATCCTGACTGATAGCAGTCCATTCTTGCACAATCAATGCTTTCATTTTGTCAGAATTTTTAGGTTTTTGTTTGTCCACCCGTCTCTTGATGATTGACCACAAGTTCTCAATGGGAATAAGATCTGGGGAGTTTCCAGGCCATGGACCCAAAATCTCTATGTTTTGTTCCCTGAGCCATTTAGTTATCACCTTTGCTTTATGGCAAGGTGCTCCATCATGCTGGAAAAGGCATTGTTGATCGCCAAACTGCTCTTGGGGGTTGGGAGAAGTTACTCTTGGAGGACATTCTGGTACCATTCTTTATTCATGGCTGTGTTTTTAGGCAAGACTGTGAGAGAGCCGATTCCCTTGGCTGAGAAGCAACCCCACACATGAATGGTTTCAGGATGCTTAACAGTTGGCATGAGACAAGACTGGTGGTAGCGCTCACCTTGTCTTCTCCGAATGAGGCGTTTTCCTGATGTCCCAAACAATCGAAAAGGGGATTCATCAGAGAAAATAACTTTACCCCAGTCCTCAGGAGTCCACTGCCTGTACCTTTTGCAGAATATCAGTCTGTCCATGATGTTTTTTTCTGGAGAGAAGTGGCTTCTTTGCTGCCCTCCTTGAGACCAGGCCTTGCTCCAAGAGTCTCCGCCTCACAGTGTGTGCAGATGCACTCACACCTGCCTGCTGCCATTCCTGAGCAAGCTCTGCACTGCTGGTAGCCCGATCCCGCAGCTGAAACACTTTTAAGAGACGGTCCTGGCGCTTGCTGGTCTTTCTTGGGCGCCCTGAAACCTTTTTGGCAACAATGGAACCTCTCTCCTTGAAGTTCTTGATGATGCGATAGATTGTTGACTGAGGTGCAATCTTTCTAGCTGCGATACTCTTCCCTGTTAGGCCATTTTTGTGCATTGCAATGATGACTGCACGTGTTTCTTTAGAGATAACCATGGTTAACAGAAGAGAAACAATGATGCCAAGCACTAGCCTCCTTTTAAAGTGTCCAGTAGTGTCATTCTTACTTAATCATGACAGATTGATCTCCAGCCATGTCCTCATCAACACCCACACCTGTGTTAATGGAGCAATCACTGAAAAGAGGTTAGCTGGTCCTTTTAAGGCAGGGCTGCAATGATGTTGAAATGTGTTTTGGGGGATAAAGTTCATTTTCTAGCCAAATATTGACTTTGCAAGTATTGCTGTTAAGCTGATTACTCTTTATAACATTCTGGAGTATATGCAAATTTCCATTAGAAAAAGTGAAGCAGTAGACTTTGTAAAAATTAATATTTGTGTCATTCTCAAAACTTTTGGCCATGACTGTATATGGTTTTTTGGTGCGCCCATCTTTCTTGTTTAAGGTGTTTACTGAATCTGTCAGCCACTACCAAGATAACAGTTTTGCCATTGGAAGGAGGGAGATCAGTGATAAAATCCATGGACAAATGAGTCCAATTCCCCGGCCCGGCCAGTTATGGGAGCTCTTAGCACGGGTACAGGTATCACAAGCAGACACAAACCTAGCGACATCAGAGGTCATGGAGGGCCACCAAAACAGCCTAACAATGGCTTTCCGGGTCATGGCATCCTCCAGGGGACTGGGTGGCGGATGGAGGGTCAGCGCATCCTTCAGATGATCAGAAAGTCCTTTCCTGAACTGGCATCGCAAAGCAGAGTCATCCCAAGACACCTCAGTAGACCAGTCTAAACACAGAACAATACCTTTCAGCAGTAAGTTTACTCTGGGAGAGACCCATGATCATGTCCTCTGCTGTGCTACCCTGATCCGGTTTGGTTCGTCATAAATCAGTCATAAAGCCCAGGGCCGGCTCCAGGTTTTTATGGGTCCCAGGCGAAAGAGTCTCAGTGGGCCCCCTTAACACAGACCACGATTCATGATGCACAGATACTGCAGAGAAATATGGGTATAGCACAATGCCAAACACTTCTCTTCTTCCATTACATGACTGATACCTATTGTAAATTGTACAATAGCTCAAAAACCGCCAAATCCTCACAGCGCACAGTACAGTCCTCCATACAATATTATGGGCACCACATAGTCTCCCCCTCATCACCCATATAATACCCCATGCAGGATGTCACCCCCGCCATCCCCCATATAATGCTCCATACAGAATACTGGACCACATATAATGCTCCATACAAAATATGGAGCTCTCCTCTACACTGTGCTGCGTTCTGCACTGTTACGGCTCAGGAAAGGGTGCTGTGGAAAGACTCCCCATTATCATCATCATTGCCTGCCCATCATCATCATCATTGCCACCCCATCATCATCATTGCCTCCCCATCATCAACATCGCCTCCCCATTAATATCATCATCGCCTTCCCCTTATCATTGCCTCCCCATCATCATCATTATCATTGCCTCCCCATTAATATCATTATCATCATTGCCTTCCCATTATCATTGCCTCCCCATCATCATCATCATTGCCTCCCCATTAATATCATCATCATCATTGCCTTCCCATTATCATTGCCTCCCCATCATCATTGCCTCCCCATCATCATTGCCTCCTCACCACCATCACTGCTTCTCCTCACCACGATCACTGCCTCCCCCACCACCATCACACATACAGCACCGCAGCACTCTCTCACATACACACACGCAGGCACACACACACCTCACCTGTCCGGCGTCCGCGCTCTCTCTGCCACAGCTGTCCGCTGAATGATGACGTCATTCAGCGGCGCTGCTGTGAGAGAGGAAGTGCCGGCGCAGGTGCCGCCCGGAGCTGCGGCAGCGGAGGCACGGGGAGAGGTAAGTATAGCGCCGGCTGCTGCCGGGGCCCTGAACAAGCGGGGGGCCCAGTGGCGGTGCTGGCACCGCTAACGGGCGCCGGGGTGCCCGACGGCGAGTGGGCCCCCCCGCCTATTCAGGGCCCCGGCACTTGCCCAGTTATGCCGGGTGCTGACGCCGGCCCTGCTAAAGCCTCAAAGAACCTGTCCACAGACGTATATTCAGGGGCAGAAGCAGGTAAAGAAAAATCCCAGGTTAGAGGCCCCCCCGGGAGTAATGAAATAATTATCTCAACCTGTTGACTCTCATCTCCAGAGGATCTGGGTCTAAGAGGAAAAAAATAGCTTACAACTCTCTGAATGCAAGAAACCTCTCCTCTCCAAAGAAAGTAACAGGGAGCCTAACCGTAGGTTCAGGAGAGTGTAAGGACACATCAGTGGGGTTGGATTGCCTAACAGCTAATTTAGTCATGGAATCCTGAAAAGAGTTAACAGTCTGAGTAAGCTCCCGCTGGAGTTGGTTGTGAGAGGAAGCAAGAGCCCTATGTTCTACTGACAAACTGCATGATTTGGGTCAGATTGGACACCTCATCCACCAAGTTGCAAAATGGATCTGTGATCAGAGAAAAAAAAAAAGCAAAATCCCCTTTAAATTTATAGGTCAGCTATAATGTCAGGCTACTTCAGTGCAGTATAGTGCAACCTCCACCAGGGGGTGCTGGTGAGGGAAGAAAGGTTACACACAGTGCAGCAACACTAAGCAGCAGCACAAGCGCCACCAGGTGGTGAAAGAGTGGTAAGAAAAGCCAAGTCAGAAACCATCAGGAGCAGAAGTACCAGAGGTCACAGCAGTACACGTGGTCAGAAACAAGCCAGGGGGTCAGCAACGGTCGGAAACGGAAGACAAAGGCTAATTTCACATTTGCGTCTTCTAGCGCAGCGCTTCGTGCGCTACTGAAAACATGTGCAAACAACCGCTTGCAAGCGCATGTTTTTTTAACGCATCAAAGTACGCATAACGACAAAAAAACGTTGGGAGAGTTTTCGCATAAATTTGGATATGGACATCGCGCTGTTTCAGGCTTTTGCTTTTGCTTGCCAGCAACAAAGGGAGAGAGAGATCGAAGACTGCAGCAGCGGCGTTTTTGGAGACATCCGATTATTGAAGTCCGAGAGAGCCGTGGAGCATACCACACCCTCTTCAGCGAGCTCCAGGCAAACCCAGCTAATTTTTCCCTTCCCCATGACAGCACCATTAGTGAGAGATGGCTTCCGCCCCCAGAAAACAGGAAACCTGCATAAAAAAAAAAGAAGGGGGCGGTACCTCTCTCCTCAGTTTGGTTTTCTGTTTTCTGGACGGGAGCCTGCGGCGTTCGATACCTGGGGAGAGATTCCCTCTGGAGATCGGCGGATGGGTGCAGGAGGCGGCAGTCGGACAGCCGAGGACAGGCTGCGGCATAAGCTAGAAAGCTGAGCCGGCCGACGTTGCAGGGGGCACTCCATCCAGCGCCTGGACCAACCGACGACCGCTCCTGGCCGGAGGCTGAGCCGGGGAGGAAAGCGGCGTGTGCCCCCCGACGCAGGCGCCGAGGGGATGTAACGACTTCCGGTGGGCGCCAGGAAGTGACGTCACGCCGGTGGAGAGCGGTGCCCTGAACGCTCCTAGAATGGAGTTGATTCAGGAGCGCAACACCGCTCATCCCCATGCATATAAAAGTGGCTGGGCACAGTGGAAATGTGTCTACAGATCCAATAACATGGCAGACCCAGCAGAGGAAACGCAGGAACCGGTCCTGCAAGACCCACCAGCAACTGCAGTACCTAACGGTGGTGGGTGAGTGCCTTTGTAAGGCAAACAAATGACCACTCAGTAATGAGTATCCTTCTTTCTCTCTCTCTCTCTGTGTCATGTTTATTTAGGCAAGGAAAGCCACTTCAAAACAGAAAAATAAAGCCTGTGCTTTATGTTTAAAAACTCTCCCTAAATCATATGAGAAGCGACTGTGTTGCACAAGTATTGAAAAAACCATAACACAAGAGTCGCCATCATTGTTCCAAAATATCAAAACCATGATTAGAGAGCAAATAAAAAACTCCGTAAAAGAGGAGATTAAACAACAAATGACACATGCTGAGAATCCCCCTCCCCCTCCACCTGTGCACAGTTCAGATATGGATTCGGGGGATGAGTCGGGGAAATAATAGCTTCTGATGATTCAGGGAGTGAGTCTTACTGTTTGCCACTTGGTTTTTTTTTTGCTTTCCTCTGGATCACCATGTTAGGGCAGGTTAGGATAGGATATGGGTTGAACTAGATGGACTTAAAGTCTTTCTTCAACCTTAATAACTATGTACTATGTACTCCTCCCCAAAGGGATACTTCCGTTTCAAGGCCTGCGGAACCGACATTTTTTTATTCGGTTTCTTCCACTCTTTTTTTAATTATATTTAATACATTATCATGAAACGGAAAAACTTTCCTCTTTTTTTCCTCCAGATTGCTAAACATAGAATCCTGGACTGACTTATGTTCCCTAGGTGTCTCTACACCCAAAGTGGACCTAACCAGCTTCAATAGCTTTCCAATATCTTCCGATAAAAAAATATGGACGACCATATTCATCCTCCGAAGCCTCAACATGAGCGTTTAAACCAGGAGTAGCCGCCACTTGCACGGCCCGAGCTATGGTTAAGTGGTTGGAGGAGCTGAGTGACCAAATTAAAAACAAATGCCCTAGAAATACATTGCTAGAAGCAATACCATCCTTGCAAAAAGCCGCAGGGTTTTTAGCCGATGCGGCGGTTGATTCAGTACGTAGTGCTGCTCGTGCATGTGCCTTGTCCAATTCTGGGCGTATTGCTTTGTGGCTAAAAAACTGGTCAGCAGATTTCCAGTCTAAAGTAAAGCTCTGCGGGGTCCCCTGTGAAGGCCAATACCTATTTGGGAAAGCTCTAGATGACATCCTAGAGAAGGCGGCGGACAAAAAGAAACATTTCCCAAAGCCATACTTATTTAGGAGGCGTTGGGGTGATTCTAGGCAGTCCTTTCGGGGGTCCGGGAGGGGAAGCCGAGGCCGCTCAGATGATAGATTCATGCGAGGGAAAGGGTGGAGAGATAGAAAGGATAAAGGATTCCTTTTTAATAAACCTCCCCACAAGCCAGACCCAAAACATCAATGACGCCAGAGGGCCGGTGGGGGGAAGACTCAGGTTCTTTGCCCATCAGTGGGGGACACTACCATCCACACGGTGGGTAACCAACCTAATATTAAAAGGAGTTAAATTAAGTTTTACCACCCTCCCTCCACAGCGCATGGTAATGACTCGTGTCTCCAAAATGAATCAAACTATTTTAGAGGAACAAATCCAGCTTCTCATACTAAAAGAAGCACTAGTAAAAGTTCCAGTACACGAAGAGGGAAAGGGCTTTTACAACACTCTGTTTATGACCCCCAAACCAGATGGGTCTATGAGGGTAATTTGCAATTTAAAGGCCCTAAACCAGTATATCCAATTAGAAAAGTTCAAAATGGAGACTCTAAAATCAACAGTAAAACTTCTATATCCGGGCTGTTTCATGTCAGTAGTAGACCTTTCAGATGTGTACTACCATGTACCTATATATGTGGGGCATCAAAAATTCCTGAGAGTATTAGTGGAGATTGCGGGAGTTCCCACACACCTACAATACCAGTGCCTGCCCTTCGGAGTCTCGATAGCCCCACGTGTATTCACAAAGATAGTCTCAGAGGTAGCATCTTTTCTAAGAAAAGAAAATATACTGTTAGTACCTTACTTAGACGACTTTCTCATTATAGCAGACAGCCAAGAAGACTGTATGAAAGCAGTCACAAAGGTACGAGAGACACTAACCAACCTAGGTTGGATAATAAATCTAAAAAAATCAAAAATGATCCCAGTCCAGATACAAGAGTTCCTGGGCATCCAGCTGAATTTGATCATACACGAAAGTATACTTCCAGACAGAAAAAAAAAAATAATACAACAAAAGGTAAACCGTAACGGTTAAGTCACTTCACTCCCCTAAGAGAAGCAATGTCCCTTCTAGGTATACTGACAGCAACAATACCTGCGGTGAGTTGGGCTCAAGTACACACCAGACAGTTGCAGTGGCAGATAATAGCCGAACAAGCAAAAAATCCGACCAAGTTAAATCGGAAGGTCACATTGTCACCACGAGTGCGGGACTCATTAAAATGGTGGCTGGAGCCAGTAAATTTAAAGAAGGGCGTACCCTGGTCAATAAAAAACCCAGTGATATTGACAATAGACGCAGGACCCAATGGCTGGGGAGCACACCTGTCAGACCATATTTTGCAAGGACAGTGGGGGCCAGTGATGAAGGAAGCAACTTCCAATCTCAAAGAATTAACGGCAGTAAAGCCCCCGTCTCACACAGCGATCTCGCTGGCGAGATCGCTGCTGAGTCACTAGTTTTGTGACGCAACAGCGATCTCCCCAGCGATATCGCTGTGTGTGACATTCAGCGACGATCAGCCCCCTTGCTGGGTATCGCTGATCGTCGCTGAATGTCCTGAACATTTTTTTGATCGCTGGTCTCCCGCTGGCCAGCACGCATCGCTGCGTGTGACAAGCGGGAGACCAGCGATCCGCTGGTAACCAAGGTACACAGCGGGTTTCCAGGCGCGGGGCTATGCCTGGAAACCCGTTGTGTACCTTGGATACCAGCGCCCTGATGTAGGGAGCTGGTAACCAAGGTACACAACGGGTTTCCAGGCACCGTGCAGCGCCTGGAAACCCGACGTGTACCTTGGTTACCAGCTCCCTGCATCAGGGCGCTGGTATCCAACGTACACTGCGGGTAACTAAGCGATGTTACCCGCAGTGTCGCTGTGCTGATCGCTGCCTGAGCTGCCTGTTTGGCAGCTCAGCAGCGATCATGTAGCGACACACCAGCAATCCTGATCGTTGTCGGGATCGCTGGTGTATCGCTATGTGAGACCCGGGCTTTAGGCAAGCAATCCTTCAAGTGGTGGAGGATATCGGAGAAAGACATCTAGTAGTATTGTCTGACAACAATACGACTGTGTCGTACATAAACAAACAAGGAGGCACAAGGTCAAATTCATTAATAAAAGAAGCCGATCAGTTATTCTTATGGGCAGAGACCAATCTACTGTCAAGCACACACCTGAAAGGGACAGACAACCTAGTGGCGGATTTTCTAAGCCGCCATGTCCTACGCCAAGGGGAGTGGTCACTAAATCAGGAGGTGTTTGGAAAGATCTGTGCCGGCTGGGGAACCCCAGAAGTGGATCTTTTTGCTACAAAACAAAACCGAAAAGTGGGCAGATTTTACTCCCTGAATCCAAGGGAAATCCAGAAGGGGTTAACGCCCTGTTACATCAGTGGAACCTTCAACTGGCATACGCATTTCCTCCATTTGTGCTAATTCCAGCTGTCCTGAATAAAATCCGGGAGGAAAAGGTCCAAGTAATTCTGATAGCACCTTTCTGGCCAAGAAGAGCTTGGTTCACGTGGCTCAGACGCATGTCCGTCTCGGACCCATGGATTTTGCCAGAAGTTCCGGACCTTCTACATCAGGGTCCGGTGCTACATCCTCAAGTACACAGACTGCATCTAACCGCCTGGAACTTGAGAGGGGACTCTTGCTAGGAAAAGGTTTTTCTGACCCCTTAGTTACCACCCTGCTCGCAAGCAGAAAGAAAATTACAAGGGACAAATATCAAAAGATCTGGGAAAAATTTCTAAGTTTTTCAAGGCGCTCCCTATCAGAGACAACTGTTATGAATGTGCTAGAGATGGTTTCTGAGCAGAGGCTCCCTCTAGTGGTTACAGACAGTACTGAACCTTTCAGCGAGGAATGGCAATCTGGGATGGCTGACTGGTCTGATATAAGGGAGGTTCCCTCCCATGATGGTTGCCAGTGATCAATTGTTCTTGTCTCAGTTGTGGTTCCTGGTTCATTTGGAAGTTTGCTGAGTCTTGCCTGCATCTTCTGCTTTCAGATAAGATATTTTCTACTTTTATTTTTGTGCTTGCTTTTTGCATAGTTCTCTGCACTTTTGTGGAGGTCAGCCAGGTCCCCTTCTGGGGCCTGTGCTCCTCTCAGTTTATCTGTAGCCACTGTTATTTGTTCATTTGTTTTTTCCTGTTTTTTCAGTGGCTGCTGCTTAGTTTTGTTACACCAGAGTTCTGATTTAGGTGGTGAGATCGTGTGATCTCAGGTGTTTTTGCAATCAGAAGAGTTGGGATTTTTTAGGGGTTTTTTTTTTGGATTGCAGTAAGAATCCTTTTCTGTACTTTTCTGTCTAGACAGATTGGGCCCCAGCGTTTGCTCATTCTATTTTCTGTCTGTGTCCGTGCTTCTTCTTGTCTAACCGCCATTACATGTTTGGAGGGTTCCTATTTTCTTTGGGGATCTGGTCCGGGGCAGATAGCTTTCCTCTTTCTGCCTTTAGGTGTAGTTATCTCTCAGCCTGTGACAAGGCGTCTAGGATCAACGTAGGAACGCTCCACGGCTACCTCTAGTTGTGTGGTTAGTTCAGGTTACTGCAATCCAATAGGTTCCAGCCTCTCTGGTGTATTGCCGTTTTTGTTTTTTCTCCTCAGCTACCTAAACATAACAGACAACCCAAGAAGTTCCAATATCTGAAGTGTTGTAATTCCTCCAGCAAGGACTGGAAAAAGGATTATCCACCAGCACCTTGAAAGTACAAGTCGCAACATTGGGTGTGTTGTTCGATCAGAAACTTGCTAGCCACCCTTGGATATACAGGTATATTCGAGCCTCATTTACATCTCGACCCTCTAAGCTGCGATTGAAGGTTGCTCCCTGGGATTTGAATCTAGTACTTAATGCTTTGGCTTCACCTCCATTTGAGCCTATTACTTCCATCTCAATAAAAATCCTGACCCTAAAGACGGCCCTCCTGGTAGCTCTTACGTCAGCTCAACGTACTAGTGAGTTGCAAGCCATATCTGCCAACCCGCCATATACCACTGTCTTGGATGACAGAGTCGTCATTAAAACTGATCCGGCTTTCCTGCCAAAAGTAAATTCTAAATTCCACAGAAGTCAGGAGATAACTTTACCCTCCTTCTGCGCAAATCCAAAAACCCAGGGAGAAAAAACCTTCCATTGCCTAGACGTTAGAAGGTGTCTTCTTCAATATTTAGAAGTAACAGAGCCCTAGCGACAATCGTCAGCCCTTTTTGTCTCCTTTCAGGCGACAAACGGGAAGCAGGGCTCAAAATAAACCATTGCACGGTGGCTGCGTATGTCTATTTCTCTTTCCTATACTTCGGCGGGGAAAATGCCTCTGTTAGGGGTAAAAGCTCACTCTACAAGAGCGGTCGCCACATTCTGGGCAGAAAGGGCGAATGCATCTGTGGAACAGATATGTAATGCAGCAGTATGGTCTTCACCTTCTACTTTCTTCCGGCACTACAGGCTAGACCTGGGACGAGCGGGTCTTGCGTTTGGTAGGAAAGTGTTATCTGCTGTCGCCCCACCCTAAGGAGTCTTTTCTATTTCTTCCTCTCACTAACGGTGCTGTCATGGGGAAGGGAAAAAATGATAATTACTTACGGGTAATTTGATTTCCAGATCCATGACAGCACCGACACTAATTCCCGCCCTATCTTGGTGATGGTAGTATAACTCACGGGGAAAACGTTATAAATGATAACATGAGATAATATGTAAAAGTTGGCTCAATAAGCAATCAAATTAATAAGGCGGTCACCTTCCATACTCTGTAAACAAACTGAGGAGAGAGGTACCGCCCCCTTCTTTTATCTCCGATGCAGGTTTCCTGTTTTCTGGGGGCGGAAGCCATCTCTCACTAACGGTGCTGTCATGGATCTGAAAAATCAAATTACCCGTAAGTAATTATCATTTTTTCGGACTATACACGGATGTCCCAAGAAAGTTTTTCGGGATTTGCTTGCTCGTGTTGAAGGAGCCATCCGGAGACAGGACACACAGCTCCGTCGTGCAATTCCTCCGGAAGAACGGCTCCTCGTCACATTACGGTACGTAATATTAAACCAATGCATGTATTGTTTTTGTTCTGCCATTTACTAAAAGCCTGCTGAATTATAGTTCTGACATGTACCGATTGCTTTTTCATGTCAGTGTTTTGACAAAGCCTGGACAATCACAATTTTTTTCCATCTGTTTTGCAGATTCCTGGCTTCTGGCGAGACGCTCTCTTCACTACACTTTCAGTACCGGCTTGGAATCTCCACCTGTCCGGAATAGTAGCGGACACCTGCCGGGCTTTGTGGGACGTTCTATGTCCTGAATTTATGCCCCTGCCCACCGCAGAAAAGTGGATGGATATTGCAGAAAAATTCTTTACAGTCTGCAATTTCCCCAACTGTTTGGGAGCAGTGGATGGGAAACGCATCCGGATAACAAAACCCCCAAGAAGTGGCTCTGAGTACTTTAATTATAAAAAGTACTTTTCTACGGTACTCATGGCCATTGCGGATGCAGACTGCAGGTTTATTGCGCTGGACATTGGGGCATTTGGCTGGGGCAATGACTCACAGATCTTTAAGAACTCGGACATGGGCCGTAGGTTGTATGGCAACCATTTTAATTTCCCCCTGTCACGGCCTCTTCCCCACACCGAAGTTCCGCCACTGCCATTTGTAATTGTTGGTGATGAGGCCTTTCAAATGTGCACAAACCTGTTGAAACCCTACTGTAGCCGGGACTTGGACCACAGCAAAAAAATATTTAATTACTGACTGACCAGGGCCCGAAGAACTGTCGAATGTGCCTTTGGGATTCTTGTGTCCAATGGCGCATTCTAGGCACAGCCATCAATCTTAAACTAGAAACTGTGGATGAGGTGGTGAAAGCATGTGTGGTTCTTCACAATTTTGTGATGTCTAAAGACCACTCTACCTTTGAACTTGATGAAAAACTTGTCAACCCATTGCCTGAATTCACTCAGCACCCTCTCAGGTCATCTGTTGAAGTTGGCCAAATGAGGGACCAATTTGCGGCCTACTTTCTATCTGATGTGGGACGTGTGGAATGGCAAGATCAAATGGTGTAATAAAATTATTTTCTTGTGTTTATGTTAATAAATAACCTGTTTTGATACCTGTACTGAGTGCACTCTGTTTTTCTACACTCCAAAACAATAATCACCTGCCAGGTGTCCCAGTGAAGTCAGGATGCTGTGTTTTCTGCATCGTGAATTTATTAGGACTCCTACCCGGTGAGTGTACAGAGAAAAGTTGTCTGACCTTCATCATCTCTCCAGTCTGTGTTAAAACATATTGCAGCGCCGGTGTAGATATATGCAGCGACGGTGGAGATACAACAAATATTTATCACCTGGCCTGATGTTACAAATAGTGAGTTTGGGATGCAATAGCATCCTTCTCTCTTTATGACACCTGACCATATGAGTATAAATATTATTTGTAGTATCTCCACTGTGGCTTCAGTATGCACGCACACTGGAGAGATGATAAAGTTTATACAACTTCTACAATCCCCTGGCCTGGTGTCATTCTGAAGTGAGGATGCCAAAAAAAAAAGCATCCTGACATCAGAATTTATGACACGTGGGCAGGTGAATAGACAAATGAGTTAACCACCAGCATCTCTCCAGTCTGCGTGCAATAGATGATGCAGATGACAACTCATCGGTATAGTCACCTGGCCAGGTGTGATAAATAGTTATGATACCAGCCGAGGGGATTGTAGATATGGCGTGTATTTTCGCCATCATCTCTTCAGTTTATTCACCACACACTGAATAGAGCAAGTGGTTAATTACAAGGTATATCTAGAATCCCATGGCCTTGTGTCACAAAGAGTGAAGTGTTGATGGGCAAAACACACCATCCTCAATTCACTCTTTATGATACCTGGCATGGTGATAATAGATATGCCTTGCACTCAGCAACATCCTCTATTCAGTCTACTAATATTTCTAGACTGAAGAGACTGGTGGTGAAAATACAAGTCATATATTTGTGTTTTTGACAACACATAGATCCAGGACTGACACAAGAAGCATGTGTCAGCACTGGAACTATGTGGTGGCAAAATCACAAAGTGTACGGCACAGTGTGTGTAGGCGGCGAAAGACACAATGAAAACAAACAGTTTGGGGACAAAAAAAAGGCACATTTATTTTTACAAGACACCAAAAAAAAACTAATGTGGACGACGTTTGGGTGAAGGAGGTAACGGGGGTGTGGAGCGACGAGGATTGACTTTGGGAGGGAGACGAAGGGGTTCGAGGGGAAGGGGCGACGAAAGTGGTGGGGGAAGGCAGCGGGAAAAACAGTGGGAGGTGAAGGGGTGGGAGTACAAAAGTCTTTTTCTGGACTCTTCGTCCCATCTTCTTCTTTTTGGAGGTCCTGGTGCTTGGGGACCTGGTGCTTGGAAACCTCCTGCTGCTTGAGGCCCTGCTGCTTGGGGACCTCCTGTGGCTTGGGGACCTGGTGTGGCTTGGAGACCTGGTGTGGCTTGGATACCTGGTGTGGTTTCCGGACCCCCTGTGGCTTGGGGACCTCATGTGGCTTGGGGACCTCCGTGGGCTGCTGGACTTCCTGCCAGGCTCCAAGGCCCTGAAGATAGAATGAGGGTCCCCCAGCTGCTGCTCGGTGGTGGTGGCGTCCCGGGAAGTGGATGCGGTCCAAGCAGGGGTGGAGGTCCAAGCAGGGGTGGAGGAAGTCCAAACAGGAGCAGCTCTTGGCATGGTGGTGACGGGGGAGTGTCCAGCTTCACTGTGACTGTGTGTGGTTCAGCATGGCTTGGAATGCTGGTGGCCGTGCAGTGGTATGCAGCAGAAGTCGGTAGTGCGGTGAAGCGAGTCAGTGGTGGCACGGGTGGGAAAGGCACCACTGGCTGCTGCTGCTGCACGTACCGACTCTGCTGCATAGCCTGCGTGTAAGCATTGTTGCAGGCATGCATCACAGTCAGCTGGAGATCAGGAGTAAGGTGTTCCGCCATGACCCATTCAATTTGTTGGAAAAAATGGTGCGCTGGTCTTTTGAGCTCGGCTTCAAGACAGTCAAGGCGACGCTCGAAAGAATGGATGCGTTGGTCCACTAGTGCAAAACCGCTATCCACTCTGTCGCCCAACGCCTTGTGGCTATCTTGAAGAAACCGTGCTCAAATGTAGGAACTCGGACATGAGATTTCTGTCAGAGGCCTTCTGCCGCGGGTGGGAAGTACCCACATAACCTGTGGCAGAGACCTGTGACAGGGGAAGACTTGATGGACCAGCTTCCTGATCTCCAGCTGTCTGTGTTGACGGCCTGCAAGGTGCTTCTTGGCTGGTGGATGGCTGGGACGGGTCCGAGGCAGCTCTCTGAAGGACCGCTTCAGGACCAGGTTGCAGGGTGCTGCTCCAGGTGCTGTGAAGAAAAAAAAAAAAAAAAAAACTTTTACTCTCATGCATTTACAAACGCCAACTCCTGTGGAATAGGAAAACACAGTCAACACAATACAACAACAACAAAATACTTACGCTCTGGTGGCAAGGACCGGTCTTAAGAAAGCCAAAGCCCGATGGTAGCGATACTTTCTTGTGGTCTATGCCGCAGCACCACTGGCAACCCGGTTCTCCAGCCTCAGGTCCCTGTTGAAGAGGTCCTTCATTGAGTGCCAACGGGTTCTGACCTTGTTCACTGTGGAAAATAAAAAAAAATTAGAAAATTCACTGTGGGCCGGGATCACACAACTGTGTGTGATGCTAGAAACTCACAGGAGTTACTAGCATCCAACACAGTTGTGTGATCCCGGCCAAGGTGACTACAGCATTTAAATACTTACGAAAATCCTTGCGAACCCGGGGAGAGGCGTTGTCCCAGCCATCCATCAGCGCTGCGGCCACCTCATTCCAGCGCCTCCGGATCACCACGTTTTCACAGTGCATCGGATGACGGCTGTCCCACAACGGGCCTCGCTCCTGGACCAACTGGATCAGGGCGTCATTGTCCAGGGCGAGTTCCTCATCCTGTTGTGGAGCCTAGAAAAGAAAGCAAAACATTAATCTTGTAAACATTTGTAGATGAAAAAGATGGAAAACAAGACATAAGAGAAGAAAGATTGAGAATAGAAGCAAGATTGAATAGGAAAAACAGGCAAGAAAAAAGTCAGGGGCAGAAAAGAGAGTACTATCTGTCACTCTGTACTTACAGGCCGCCTCCCGTCTGCACTCGGACTGGCTGCTCCCGCTCTTCTTTCGCTGCCATGGACGATGTGGACTGAAAAAGAAAAAAAAATTTGCCACACGTGTCCATGCAAACAGCAAATACTTACCAATCAGTACGGAAGGAAGGTACTTACTTCACCCTCTGCTTAGGCCAGTTCACCAGGGGCCGGCACGTATTCTTCTCCTGAAGACATGCTGCAATAAAAAAAGAGACATTAGTACATAATAAATAGAGAAAAAAGGAAAGAAAGACATTAGGTTTTATACTCACATTATCCAAGTTTCCAGGTAGTCCAAGAAAAAATCTGGAATAGCTGCTGTCTTGCTCTGTCTTCCTCTGTATCTGGCTGTAGAGTAGTGGACTGAAGTGCCAACACCTTATTTTATATACACTACCCCCATACAATGTTTATTTAGTGGGTGGTTTAACCCCTTAATGTCCACTGACGTGCAGAGTCCGTCATGGCAAGGTGCCAGTTCCGGCACCAGGACGGACTCTGCACGTCATGGCTTTGATCTACCACTGCGTGTAAACACGCAGTGGTAGATCAGTGCCGACAGCTGTCACAGACAGCTGACAGGCACGGCAAGCAGTGCGGGGACCTTTGCCGTCGGTCCCCGCACCTACAGCGCTGTGCTTGGTCAGTCAATCTGACTGACCAAACACAGCAGAGATCGCACAGGAGAAGCTGAAATTTCAGCTTCCCCAGCGCGATCAGTGCAGGAGCCGGCGCTGCAGTGGCCAGGCTTCCTGCACTGACAGCCAGGAGCGGAGCCCCCACCGCCCCTGGCTGTTAACCCCCTGACTGCTGCGATCGAGCGCGATCGCAGAGCTCAGGGGGGGAGGCAGAGGGTCGGGAGCTCCCTCTGCCTCAGATCAGCGCCACCGCAATGTATTTGCAGGGCCTGATCTCTGCCTTGATGACCCGGGGGTTGTCATGACAACCTCCGGGTCATCTAGCTACGGGAAGCTGCTGTGATCATGTCACAGCAGCTTTCCCCATAGGTACAATGCATTGCAATGCCAGAGCATTGCAATGCATTGTAACTGCAATAAAAAGTAAAAAAAGTGAAAGTCCCATAAAGGGACAAGTTAAAAAAAAATCATTTTTTAAAAAAAATTGTAAAAAAAATATTAAAAAATAATTTAAAAAAAATCCCCTAAAAAATACACATTTTTATGTAATAAAAAACAAAAAACATACACATGTTAGGTATCGCCACGTCCGTAAAAATCCATCTATAAAAGCGTAACCCTAGTTAACCCCTTCAGTGAAAGCCGTAAAAAAAAAACACAAAAAAGTAGTAAATTATACTTTTTCCAAGCGGTATCATTATACCGCTTGGAAAAAGTGCAATAACACGCGATCAAAAAGTCAGATATAAATAATCATGGTACCGCTGAAAACGTCATCTTGTCCCGCAAAAAACAAGCCACTATACAGCATCATCAGCGAAAAAATAAAAAAGTTATAGCTCGCGGAATAAACTGATGCAAAAATAATTATTTTTTCTATAAAATTTTTTATTGTGTAAAAAACGCCAAAACATAAAAAAAAATATATAAATGAGGAATCGCCGTAACCATAGTGACCCGAAGAATAAAGCTGCTTTATCAATTTTACCACACACGGAACAGAGGAAAAAAAAAAATAAAAAATTCCTGAATTGCTGGTTTTTGTTCATTCTGATTCCACAAAAATTGGAATAGGAAACGATCAAAAAACGTTATGTGCCTGAATATGGTACCAATAAAAACGTCAGCTCGTCCCGCAAAAAATAAGCCCATAGATAACTCTGTCGGCCGAAATATGGAAAAATTATAGCTCTCAAAATACGGCGATGCAAAAATTTCTTACAAAAAATTATTCCAAAAAAAAAGCATCTTTTAGTGTGTGACAGAAGCTAAACATGAAAAAAGAGTATAAATCTGGTATCGCTGTAATCGCACCGATCCGAGGAATAAAGTCGCCTAATCACTAATACCGCACGAGGAACGGCGCAAAAAAGAAAACCAATTCTTCACCTTTTGTGGATTTGTTCATTGTGCCTCCCAAAGATCGCAGTAAGGCGATCACAGTGGTTCCCCCCCACATATGGGGTATCAGCGTACTCAGGACAAAATGCACAATAGCTTTTGGGGTCCTATTTCTCCTGTTACCCTTAGAAAAATAAAAATTTGGGGCAAAAAGATTATTTTTGTGGAAAAAAATATGATATTTTTATTTTCACGGCTCTACGTTATAAACTTCTGTGAAGCCCTTGGGGTTCAAAGTGCTCACCACTAATGTTGAGCGATACGATAATGCAAAATCGGCTATCGGCCGATATTAGCTCTATCGGCCTTTCGATAATTCGTTTCGATATTTTCGTCTTATCGAATACCGGAATCGGATTTGTCACTGTCACTGTGAGTGTCCGTCGGTCGGGTCTGTCAGGAGTCAGCGGCACTTACCTGGCAGAAGATCTCCGGCGGTCACGTCCTGGACTGCTTCATGGCCGCCATCCTCTTCTCCCCGGCGGTCACATGCAGTTTTTCGCGATAACTGCAGTGACTGCAGGGTAATCCCGGCCGTAAAGCAGTCAGTCCGATGACGTCACCGCCGGGGAAGCAGGTAATCAGCTGTGCTGCGCCGGGATGACAGGCTCTGCCTGTCATTCTGATGTAGCAGAGCTGGATCGTCGTGGGACACTCGTTACTGTTATGTTACGGTAGCTGAGGAGTGCAGGTAAAAAAGGAAATACACCAGAGCAGTTGGAATCTATGAGATTGCAGTACCCTGACTAACCACCGCAACCAGAGGCAGCCGTGGAGCGTTCCCACGTTGGTCCCAGACGCCTCGTCACAGCCTGAGAAACCAACTACACCTAAAGATAGAAATAGGAAAGCTATCTGCCCCGGAGCAGAACCCCAAAGATAATAGAAAGCCCCCAAACATGTAATGGCGGTTAGACAAGAGGAAATACAGACACAGAAAGAAAATAGTATGAGCAAACGCTGGGGCCCAAACTATCTAAATAGAAAAGGACAGGAAGGGTACTTACTGCAATCTCAGAAAACCCTGAAAAAACACCAACTCTACTAATTTCAAAATCACCTGAGATCACACAACCTCTACCACCCAAATTAGTTCTCTGGTGCAACAAAAACAAAACAGCAGCCACTGAAAAAAAACTGGAAAAAGCAAAAGTACAAAACACAGTGGCTGGACTAAACTGAGAGGGCAAAAGCCCCCGGAGGGGACCCTGAAGGCCCCCACAGAAGTGCAGGACAAAATGCAAAAATATAGCAAAAACACAAAATAAGAAATTGTCCTATCTGATAGTAGGAGATGCAGACACGACACAGCAGGCCACAAGGGAAACTGGAAAGAAGGATTCAGACCAGAACAATTGATCACCGGCAACCCCGATGGGAAAATGACTCCCTTACATAAGACCAATCAGTAACACCTGATTCCCAGTCCTCACAATCCTCACTAGCACCGCCTGTAACCACCAGAGGGAGCCTCCGCTCAGAACTCATCTCAAACCCATTCACAACACGTTACTATGGACTGCGTCGGTCAGGTGGTATACTTTTTTTTTTTTTTTTCATTTTTTTACAGGAGATCGATGGCGTCGCAGCAGGATGAGACAGTAATAAAAGAAATGAAAACTGTGGTTTTTTTTTTTTTATTAAATTAAAAAAATTTTTTTGGAACATTCACCCGTCCGGGTACATAAACAATTTAACTATTTATTTACATACAGGGACCCTGTCCGGGTTATTTAGACTTCTTTGGCAGGGGTGTTCCAGGTACCACCTGGTACTCTTCTGGTGCTTGCCAAACATCCGAGACACCAAGGACCACCAGGACCTGATGACGTCGTGTGGCCTGTACAGTCAAGTCGTGACCCGCTATCTGGGTCTGTGTGGCCACCTCTTTCATCTCTCTCCGGGTCTGGAGCCCTATGTCACGGACTGTACGAACCCCAGGGGGCCTAACAGGCGCCGGGTACGGGCCAGCTATCATTATCATGTCCATAGCTGGGGCTGCTGAGGAGACCACTGAGGGAGGCTGGGGAGATTTACGGCGTGGGGTGGGCACTTGTGCAGAGGCCTGGATGTGGGAGGCTGAAGGCTTCGAGGGTCTCACAGGTTTCTGACACTCTGGGGAGTAGGGGTCGCACCTGGTAACATTTAGGGCGTACCACCCATTGTAACCCCAGTGTCGGGTGTAAGTCACCAAGTCTCCTGGCAACAGGTCCCTCCCCGGGTGTCCTTCTGGGAGGTGAGCCTCCACGTCCCGCCGGGTCACAAAGACTTCTAAATAAAGTCCAGGCTCCTTGATGAAGCCCCACCCACCTTTCAATTTAAAGCTCCGTACTGCACCCTTACGCCGCGGCTCACTCAGGGTTCCTTTATCTTTTCTCATTCGGTCCTTATCTGCCCGGTCCTTCTCCAGGTGACGTTGGCGAAGTTTCTGGGATTCGCGCTGCTCCCTTTGTCGCTCTGCTTCCCGCTCCCAACGTCTCCACTCTTCCTCCTGACGCCGGTTATAATTCTCCTCCACCAGTTGCTCCATGTCTCCACCACTCCACTGCAGCTTACAGTGTCCGGTTTGCGGCAGCTCTCCTGTCGCCCCCCAGTCCTGGCGGCGCTCCCCTGCGGAGGAAGCAGACGGCTCTAAATCAGATGACAGTCGGGGCTCCGGTACAGGCAGGTAGTGCTCTGGTGCCTGCGCGGCCTCCTCCATGAGGACGGGTGTCGCTTCTTCTGTCTCAGCGACCGGGGCAGACAGCGGGATCTGGGGTGCTGCTGACGGTGCTGCGGTTTTTGCAGGAACGGGTGCCTCCACTGCGACAACGTCAACCGGATCACATTGCAAGGGCTCCTCTACTATAACGGGTGCCTCACCTTCCGGTACAGAGTCAGACACTTCAGGTAAGAGGGATTGGCGCCGCTCCAAGTTTAGTTTTAGGGCACGCCAGCTGGCTTCCATCTGGCGACCTCCTCCCGGTGCCGGGCCAGGCCTCTCAGGGTATCCTCCGCTTCTTGCAGCGTAGGAGGGTTTACAGGCCGGGTGGCCAACGGTGGTTCCGTGGCGATCGGGTCGCTTCCGTGGGGGGAGAGCTCTGACTGCTCCATCCCTTCCCACTTCTGCTCGTCGTGTCCATTAGCCATCTCTGCCAAGTCACATGTGTCATATCTGGAGAGGGCCCCTCTTTTGTAGGGAGGCGGGACCTCCTCACACTGAGGAGGATGAGGAGGCGGAACTCCAGAGCTGTGGGGCACGATGTTACATTGCAGTACCATTTACAGTGGGCGGCCATCGTTTTCACGCCACTGAGTGAGTGACACCCACGAAGAGCACGCCCTTCTTCTTCACCAGTGCCTCGTCGTGACGCAGATATGGCGGAAAAATGGCAAATACATTCTCTGATGATTTTAGCAATTCTCAAGCACAAAACCAGTGCAATTCAGGCACACAGGACTCGCTTATAGCGAGCTACAGAATCCTGTTCAAGTTGAGTCGCACAGAGCCAGAGGTTTTCGGGGTACTCGGCACCGAGCCCGTCGACTTCTATGGGGTATGTCACGTCTTTACCCGGCAATTGAATTAGAGTCGATTTTACTATGTAGAAGTGTATAAACTATAAATATATGTATATATATGTCACAATGACATGTATATATATATATATATATATATGTATCTATGTGTGTATATTTTGTGTTTACAACGAAAGAAAGGGTTTTTTTTGTTGCGATATTTTGTTCCCATAGACTTACATGGGACTTCCGGTATCGAAATCGGATATCGACGATATTTAGTGCTATCGGCGATACAATTTCGATACAATATTTTTAGATATCGAGCAATATCGCTCAACACTACTCACCACACATCTAGATAAGTTCCTTGGGGGGGTCTAGTTTCCAAAATGGAGTCACTTGTGGGGGGTTTCTACTGTTTAGGCACATCAGGGGCTTTCCAAACGTGACATGACACCCGCAGACCATTCCATCAAAATCTGCATTTAAAAACGGTGCTCCTTCCCTTCCGAGCTCTGCCATGCGTCAAAATAGTGGTTCCCCCCCACATATGGGATATCAGCGTACTCAGGACAAATTGCACAATAGCTTTTGGGGTCCTATTTCTCCTGTTACCCTTATAAAAATAAAAATTTGGGGGCAAAAAGATTATTTTTGTGGAAAAAAATATGATATTTTTATTTTCACGGCTCTACGTTATAAACTTCTGTGAAGCACTTGGGGGTTCAAAGTGCTCACCACACATCTAGATAAGTTCCTTGGGGGGTCTAGTTTCCAAAATGGAGTCACTTGTGGGGGGTTTCTACTGTTTAGGCACATCAGGTGCTTTCCAAACGTGACATGACACCCGCAGACCATTCCATCAAAATCTGCATTTGAAAAAGGCGCTCCTTCCCTTTCCAGCTCTGCCATGCGTCAAAATAGTGGTTTACCCCCACATATGGGGTATCAGCGTACTCAGGACAAATTGCACAATAACTTTTGGGGTCCTGTTACCCTTTGGAAAATAACAATTGGGGGTGGAAAGATCATTTTTGTGGAAAAGATATGATTTTTTAATTTTACTGCTCTACGTTATAACCTTCTGTGAAGCCCTTGGGGGTTCAAAGCTTTCACCACACATCTAGATAAGTTCCTTGGGGGGTCTAGTTTCCAAAATAGGGTCACTTGTGGGGGGTTTCCACTGTTTAGGCACACAGGGACTCTCCAAATGCGACATGGCGTCCAATCTCAATTCCAGCCAAAAAAGTCAAATGGCGCTGCTTCCCTTCCAAGCTCTGCCATGCACCCAAATAGTGGTTTACCCCCACATATGCGGTATAAGCGTACTCAGGACAAATTGCACAATAACTTTTGGGGTCCTTTTACCCTTTGGAAAATAAAAATTGGGGGTGGAAAGATCATTTTAGTGGAAAAGATATGATTTTTTAATTTTACAGCTCTACGTTATAACCTTCTGTGAAGCCCTTGGGGGTTCAAAGCTCTCACCACACATCTAGATAAGTTCCTTGGGGGGTCTAGTTTCCAAAATGGGGTTACTTGTGAGGGTTTCCACTGTTTAGGCACACAGGGGCTCTCCAAATACGACATGGCGTCCAATCTCAATTCCAGCCAAAAAAGTCAAATGGCGCTGCTTCCCTTCCGAGCTCTGCCATGCACCCAAATAGTGGTTTACCCCCACATATGGGGTATCAGCGTACTCAGGACTAATTGCACAATAACTTTTGGGGTCCTTTTATCCTTTGGAAAATAAAAATTGGGATGAAAAGATAATTTTTGTGGAAAAAATATGATTTTTTAATTTTACGGCTCTACGTTATAACCTTCTGTGAAGCCCTTGGGGGTTCAAAGCTCTCACTACACATTTAGATAAGTTACTTGGGGGGTCTAGTTTCCAAAATGGGGTCACTTGTGGGGGGTTTCCACTGTTTAGGCACACAGGGACTCTCCAAATGCGACATGGCGTCCAATCTCAATTCCAGCCAAAAAAGTCAAATGGCGCTGCTTCCCTTCCAAGCTCTGCCATGCGCCCAAATAGTGGTTTACCCCCACATATGCGGTATAAGCGTACTCAGGACAAATTGCACAATAACTTTTGGGGTCCTTTTACCCTTTGGAAAATAAAAATTGGGGGTGGAAAGATCATTTTAGTGGAAAAGATATGATTTTTTTAATTTTATGGCTCTACGTTATAACCTTCTGTGAAGCCCTTGGGGGTTCAAAGCTCTCACTACACATTTAGATAAGTTACTTGGGGGGTCTAGTTTCCAAAATGGGGTCACTTGTGGGGGGTTTCCACTGTTTAGGCACACAGGGACTCTCCAAATGCGACATGGCGTCCAATCTCAATTCCAGCCAAAAAAGTCAAATGGCGCTGCTTCCCTTCCAAGCTCTGCCATGCGCCCAAATAGTGGTTTACCCCCACATATGCGGTATAAGCGTACTCAGGAAAAATTGCACAATAACTTTTGGGGTCCTTTTACCCTTTGGAAAATAAAAATTGGGGGTGGAAAGATCATTTTAGTGGAAAAGATATGATTTTTTAATTTTACAGCTCTACGTTATAACCTTCTGTGAAGCCCTTGGGGGTTCAAAGCTCTCACCACACATCTAGATAAGTTCCTTGGGGGGTCTAGTTTCCAAAATGGGGTTACTTGTGGGGGTTTCCACTGTTTAGGCACACAGGGGCTCTCCAAATACGACATGGCGTCCAATCTCAATTCCAGCCAAAAAAGTCAAATGGCGCTGCTTCCCTTCCGAGCTCTGCCATGCACCCAAATAGTGGTTTACCCCCACATATGGGGTATCAGCGTACTCAGGACTAATTGCACAATAACTTTTGGGGTCCTTTTATCCTTTGGAAAATAAAAATTGGGATGAAAAGATAATTTTTGTGGAAAAAATGATTTTTTAATTTTACGGCTCTACGTTATAACCTTCTGTGAAGCCCTTGGGGGTTCAAAGCTCTCACTACACATTTAGATAAGTTACTTGGGGGGTCTAGTTTCCAAAATGGGGTCACTTGTGGGGGGTTTCCACTGTTTAGGCACACAGGGACTCTCCAAATGCGACATGGCGTCCAATCTCAATTCCAGCCAAAAAAGTCAAATGGCGCTGCTTCCCTTCCGAGCTCTGCCATGCGCCCAAATAGTGGTTTACCCCACACATGGGGTATCGCTGTACTCAGGAGAAATTGTACAACAAATATTGTGGTTCATTTTCTACTGATACCCTTGACAAAATTTTAAAAAATTGTGTCGAAAGAAAAATTTTGGGAAAAAAAGTTAAATGTTAATTTTTTCCTTCCACATTGCTTCAATTCTTGTGAAGTACCTAAAGGGTTAATAAACTTCTTGAATGTGGCTTTGAACACGTTGAGGGGTGCAGTTTTTAGAATGGTGTCACTTTTGGGTATTTTCTGTCATATTGACCCCTCAAATTCACTTCAAATGTGAGGTGGCCCCTAAAAAAAATGATTTTGTAAATTTTGTTGGAAAAATTAGAAATTGCTGGTCAACTTTTAACACTTATAACTTCCTAACAAAAAAAAATTTTGGTTCCAAAATTGTGCTGATGTAAAGTAGACATGTGGGAAATGTTATTTATTAACTAATTTTTGTGACATATCTCTCTGATTTAATGGCATAAAAATTAAAAGTTTGAAAATTGCAAAATTTTCAAAATTTTTGCCATATTTCCGTTTTTTTCATAAATAAACGCAAGTTATATTGAAGAAATTTTACCACTATCATGAAGTACAATATGTCTCGAGAAAACAATCTCAGAATCGCCAAGATCCGTTGAAGCGTTCCAGAGTTATAACCTCATAAAGAGACAGTGGTCAGAATTGTAAAAATTGGCCTGGTCTTTAACCTACAAAATGGCTTGGTCGTTAAGGGGTTAAACCAGTATCTAGACATGTGTTATCTCTAACAATGCATGCGTTGTAGAATGCTGACTTGCGCCTGACCCAGCGCACGTCAGTGATCACATAGACTATAATGTGTTGATTGGGCACTTTCCGTGTGCGATGCGAGCGCATGCGCCTTTTTAACGAGTTTGGGCGGACTAAGCAGTGAAACATGTTGCGTTGTGTGCACCAAGTCGCTCACATGACAAAATAACGCAAGCGCACGAAAACGCTGATGATCGCATGCTAACGCTAAACCATGCGCCCCCGCCTGTTAAAGATAGGGGCGCATGGTGCATGCGATCGGATCAGCACGATGCACTGCGCTAAAAAACGCCAATGTGAAATCAGCCAAAGACAGAAGCAGGTCCAAATGCAAGCTAAGTCAAAACCAGGGAGTTAACAAACGTACAGGGAAAACACTGAGTCAGGAGAGACTGAGGGAATAAACAGAAACAGGGTGAATCAGGGATCACTGCAGGGCAAATCAGGATACAGCAGAGTCAGATACACATGCCGAAGGCAGAACTATAGCTGACGACCGCCTGTAGGATGCAGCAGAACTAAATAGCAAACCTGAGACCAAACTGAGGTTGAGAAAAGTTAACCCCTGAAATGATCAGATCGGGAACATGGAAAGACAGGACTCAAAACCTGGTCTGGATCATGACAGGCGGTATGTATATCACAAGTATCAGGCCATAAATACCCACATAAATTTCCGATCCGTCACTGCCAGGGTTCCCCAATACCACTAGGACACTTTGCTGCCACCAGTTCCTCGTTTGATACTAAAGCCTTTTAACAAGTCGGGAACCCACCCACAGTTAGCATAATTTGACTCATAAATTTTTAAGTTTACTCCAGATAATATAGGCAGTGTTTACAAAAAATACAACAGATCTTACAAAAGAGACAAGATACAGTATGTACAACAGCAAATAAAAATTAAAAGAAGGAACTTACTCTATCTCATTCATAGATATGACGTGTTGATAAAGGAGAGGAGAACCTTCCCAGGGCAAATGGTCCTTCAGCACAGCATTGTGCAACTGGTTTTCCAGGCATCTGACACCTTCCTCATTGAGCATCTGAGCATTATGGTTTTCTCTTGCTGACTTCACTAGGTGGGCTGAGTTAGAGGATGTACGCAACTTTTCTTTTTTAAAGTAATTAAAACTTCTACTTGCCATATCTCTGGCTCGGAGCTCACAGATTGACGACAGGGGTTTATATTTTCTCTTACAAAATTATCTTTCTTTTGAGACCAAAGATGACACGCCTGCGAGTCACTGGGGGGCATAAACTGTTTTCTCGGTTTCTGATGGGCGCACAGGCTGCAAAACGTTGATTTGTGAAGCCTAAATTCTACCGATTTGGGAAATATATTTTTCCTGTCCCTATGAGTATTGTGTATTATTACATTTGAGTTTGAATAGACAAAGAAAATTTTAAATCATGGAGGGAGAATCTGCTCTGAACTGGTCTGTGTAATGACCAGCTGCAGGAGGAAGGGAGGGGGAAGAGTGGATAGGATTACACAGTGTAGAGGGAGAAAGAGATGGGTGGGAATTTGGGCAGCGGACTCTCTGCAGGTTCACATACAGAAGTACAATGCACAAACCAAACTGGGTGTAGGACGAAAAGCAGTGCCGGAGGTGGACTTGGAACATTAGGAAATAACTCATATCTTCCTGACAGATGGAGTGGACAGCAGTGTGAGCAGCCTCTTCTTACCTCAGCAACCCTGGTATCTCAAGTGTTAGAACAGATAGACAGCATGGACAGCCATGTGAGCAGCCTCTTCCTACCTCAGCAGCCTTACTCTCCAGTTCAGATAAGGGTGGACAGCATTGTGAGCAGCTTCTTACCTCCGCCACACTGGTATCTCCAGTATTTGATCAGATGGACAGGGTAGACAGCAATGTGATCAGCCACTGCTTACCTCAGCATCCCTGGTATCTCCAGTTTTAGAACAGATAGACGGGTTGGAAAGCAGTGTGAGCAGCCTCTTCTTACCTCAGCACCCCTGGTACCTCCAGTATTGGATCGGATAGACAGGATGGATAGCATTGTGATCAGTCTCATTACCTCAGCAGCCCTGGTCTCTCAATGTCTTAGGTCACATAGATGGGCTGAACAGCAGTGTGAGCAGCATCTTCTTATCTTCACCCTGGTCTCTCAATGTATTAGGTCAAATAGACAGTGTACACATCAGTGTCAGCAACCACTTCTTACCCTAGCACCCTTGTCTCTCAATGTATTAGGTCAGATAGAGAGGCTGGACAGCAGTGTGAGCAGCCTCTTATTTCCTCAGCAGCCCTGGTTTCCCCAGTATTAAATCAGATAGATGGGGTGGACAGCAGTGTGAGCAGCCACTTCTTACATCAGCCGTACTGGTTTCTCCAGTATTAGCCCAGATAGACAGAGTGGACAGCAATGGTAGCAGCCACTGCTTAACTCAGCAGCCCTGGTATCTCCAGTATTAGATCAGATAGATGGAGTGGACAGCAGTGTGAGCAGCCTCTTCTTACCTCAGCACGCCTGGTATCTCCAGTATTGGATCAAATAGACAAAATGAACAACATTGTGATCAGTCTCATCTTACTTCTGCAGCCCTGGTCTCTCGATCTATGAGGTCAGATAGATGGAGTGGAAATCAGTGTGAGCGGCCTCTTCTTACCTCAGCACCCCTGGTGTTACACTCGGTCCCAGCGCTGGCTCTGCACTCCGTTCTGCTCACTCACCTGCCCCAGCTGCTCTTCGGCGTCCTGTGTCCTCCTCCACTTCCTGGCACGCTGCTGGCAGGCCTCCAGATAGTCTGCTTAGGACACGAGGCCCGCCCACGTCTCTCTTAAAGGGGCAGCGTGCATTTTTTTAAATAGCTAATTAACCAATGGCTGCGCACTCAGTACTATATCTGGTCACTCCACCATTAGGGGAGTGCCGGAGCAACGTGTTCTATCATTGCTACATCCGGTTCTGTTCCTGATCTGTCTGCGCTGCGTCTGCAGTCTCTGTGCTTTGCTGATACTGTTTGTCTCCTCAGATCATTGCTAACCCGTATCTGGCTATCCTGGACAATCTCGGCTATTACTGGCGCAAGTGTCATCCCGTTCCGCCATCAGCCATCCGTACCCGTGGATCGTGACAAGGTCACTGGAGCCAGCCTACTACCATCCGTTCTGGACCAGGACCTTACCCTTCTCCGTCAAGAACCCTCCACGGACTCTGTAAATACCTGTTACCCCTTTGGTCCCTCTGGGACAGCTGCCACGTGTCCGGGGTCTAACTGGAGGTAGCACCTGTGTCCTCCGGGTATTCCATTCTGGTCCTGTTCGAGGGGCCTTACTACGGGTACCCGGGGCTCACTAGTTACGCCCCCTTCGGAGCCCCCCGGACCACGGTCTCGAGGTTCCACATTAAAAAATAAAAACGAATGTGAACTTCACCACCTCTGCCTCCGCTTCCATTCGTTACAGATTGCTCCGGCCATGGAACCCGCTGGATCCCAGAGATATCCGACCACGGATCTGTGCCAGGAGGTGACCCGTTTGGGAGTTCAACAGGACAAGATCACGACTTATCTACGCAGCTTGTCTACCCGCATGGATTCCTTAGGGTCCTCGTCTGCACCTGACTCTTCTATCAATAATCAGGTACCAGTTCCCATGGCAAGTCAAGGTCCCCGTCTGGCGGCTCCTACCCGTTTCCAGGGTGACCCTACTCTGTGTCGGGGTTTCCTCAATCAGTGCACTCTACACTTCGAAATCTTGGGGCATATGTTTGCTTCTGACCGAGCCAAGGTGGGCTTCATCATGTCACACCTGGGAGGAGAGGCCCTCGCCTGGCTAAACCCGCTATGGGAGAGAGGGGATCCGCTGGTTAACTATCTTCAATCTTTCCTAGAGGCTTTTCGCAGGACTTTCGATGAACCTGGTCGCACCACTTCGACTGCCTCAGCTCTGCTCCGCCTGCGCCAAGGTACTCTCACGGTAGCTCAGTATGCTGTTAAATTCCTCACCCTCTCGTCTGAATTATCGTGGAACAATGAGGTCCTGGTTGCTAACTTCTGGGAAGGCCTATCCGGAAGAATCAAGGATGAGCTGGCGGGACGGGACAGACCTACCCTCTTGGAAGAGCTAATATCCTTGGCAACCCGAATTGACCTGCGTTTTCAGGAGCGCTCCATGGAGATCAAGCGGGACAAAAGGTCCTATCACCTGGACTCTAGTTTGTACAAAACAGGTACTTCGCCCTCCGCCTCCGAGGCCATGGAGGTGGACCACGTAAGTTTGGCCACCCGCCGCCGGGAGGCACGTCGCAAGGAGGGAAGTTGTTACTACTGCGGTAGTTCTGAACATTTGATCCATTTCTGTCCTAAAAAGTCGGGAAACTCCAGTGCCTAGGTCCGGTAGGAGGGGCCAACCTAGGTAGAGAACAGTCCTCTCCCTCTTTACACATCTCAGTCTCCGTGTCCTATGGAGCAATAAAATTCTCCGAACATTGTCTACTGGATTCTGGAGCTGCAGGGAACTTCATCCAGCAGGCGGTTGTGGATCATTACCGCTTACCAGTCCAGCGTCTTCCTGATCCGTTACAGGTGTCCGCCGTGGATGGCAAACCGCTGACCGAGCCCGTCCAGTTTCAAACCGAGTTGGTGGAACTCCGGGTAGGTCTAATGCATACTGAACGAATGCGATTTTATGTATATCCCGGTTTATCCCATCCCATGCTTTTAGGTTTACCTTGGCTCCAGATGCATGAACCAGTCCTTAATTGGAAAACTGGAGAAATTTTGCGTTGGGGAGATACCTGCATGAATCATTGCTTAACCCGGATTCAACCTGTTTCGCCTCCAGTCCAGCCTGATACCCTGCCAGGGTTGCCTTCCGTCTATTGGTCCTTCTCTGACGTCTTTGGGAAAAAGGAGGCTGAGAGACTACCTCCACACAGGTCGTATGACTGTCAGATAGAGCTTCTTCCAGGAGCATCTCCTCCTCGCGGGAGAGTTTATCCCCTTTCACAGGCAGAGACTCAGGCCATGTCGGACTACATCCAAGAGAATCTGGCTAGAGGATTTATCCGAAAGTCATCGTCACCGGCAGGAGCTAGATTCTTCTTTGTGAAGAAAAAGGATGGATCCTTGCGGCCCTGCATTGACTATCGGGGTCTAAATCAAATCACGGTAAAAAACAGGTATCCATTACCTCTTATTTCAGAGCTGTTTGATCGTCTCCGAGGGGCCAAGATCTTCACCAAATTGGACCTCAGAGGGGCCTACAACCTGATCCGAGTCAGAGAGGGGGACGAATGGAAAACAGCCTTCAACACCCGTGACGGCCACTATGAATACCTGGTAATGCCATTCGGCCTAAGCAATGCACCTGCGGTTTTTCAGGAATTTGTTAATGACATTTTCAGGGACTTGCTCTATACTTGTGTCGTGGTTTACCTGGACGATATTTTGATTTTTTCTGCTGACTTGACGTCACACCGGAGGCAAGTACTCCTGGTCTTACAAAGACTGAGAGAGAACAGGCTATATGCCAAATATGAGAAATGCCTCTTTGAGCAGTCTTCTTTGCCTTTCCTTGGGTACATTGTATCTTCCACAGGATTAAAGATGGATCCGGAGAAGTTGTCTGCAGTTCTCAACTGGCCTCGTCCGTCTGGGCTAAAAGCCATACAAAGGTTCCTCGGGTTCGCCAATTACTACTGGCAATTTATTCCACACTTTTCCACCCGAGTGGCTCCAATCACAGCCTTAACCCGGAAAGGTGTAAACTCTAAGGAATGGTCCTCCGAGGCAGAAGAGGCCTTTGTTTCTCTCAAAAAAGCCTTCGCTTCCGCACCCGTTCTCCATCGTCCTAATTCAAGTGAGCAATTTTTTCTTGAAGTTGACGCTTCTTCCATAGGTGCAGGAGCAGTTCTGACCCAGAAGTCGTCTACCGGGCGGATGATCTCGTGTGGGTTTTTTTTCCAAGGTTTTTTCTCCTGCAGAAAGGAACTACTCTGTCGGTGATCGCGAACTGTTGGCCATCAAATTGGCTCTGCAAGAATGGAGACATCTTCTTGAAGGAGCTCATCACCAGGTAATCATATTCACCGACCATAAAAACCTTGCCTATCTCCAATCTGCTTTAAGACTGAATCCCCGTCAGGCCCGTTGGGCATTATTTTTTGCCCGTTTCAATTTTGTACTTCATTTCCGTCCAGCTGACAAGAACATCAAGGCAGACGCACTCTCTAGAACCTTCTTGCCTCCTGAACTGGAGGAGGAACCTCAGCACATTATTGAACCTTCTAAGTTAGTCTCTGTTGCCTCCACTGATCTGGCCCGGCTTCCTCCTGGGAAGACTTTCGTGTCCGCCTCTGATCGTAGTCGTGTTCTGCACTGGGGTCATTCTTCTAAGTTGGCTGGCCATGCTGGTCAGAGAAAGACGCAGCAACTCATCTCCCGTTATTACTGGTGGCCTACCATGGGCAAGGATATCCAGGAGTTCGTCGCAGCCTGTCCTTCATGTGCCCGTAACAAAACTGTTAAACATCTCCCAGCCGGCAGGCTTCTGCCTCTTCCGATTCCGTCCGCTCCCTGGCAGCACATCGCAATGGATTTCATCACGGATCTTCCCATTTCTTCTGGCTGCTCAGTGGTATGGGTTGTGGTGGACCGCTTCTCTAAAATGGCCCACTTTGTTCCGTTATCTGGTCTCCCGTCTGCTCCAGAACTGGCCACTCACTTCATTCAGCACATCTTCCGTCTACATGGATTTCCTCTCCACATCGTGTCCGACAGGGGCGTCCAGTTCACCTCTAAGTTCTGGAGAGGACTCTGTAAAATGGTAAAAATTGAACTAGATTTTTCTTCTGCATATCATCCCCAGTCTAATGGGCAAGTGGAGAGGATCAATCAAATCCTGGCTGGATACCTGCGTCACTTCGTCAACGCTCATCATAATGACTGGGTAGAATTACTGCCCTGGGCGGAATTCTCCTACAACAACCAAGTAAGTGAATCTTCTGAAAAGTCTCCCTTTCAGATTGTGTTTGGACTGCAACCCGGAATTCCTCTTCCTGTCTCTGGATTGTCTGATGTTCCGGCAGTCGATACCTTGTCTAAGAATTTCTCGGACATTTGGAGAGAGACCAGGTCGGCTTTGGAGAAAGCTTCTCAACGTATGAAAACGCATGCGGACAAAAGACGTTTGGAGGCTCCCATCTTTTGTCCAGGAGACAAGGTATGGCTCTCCTCCAAGTACATCCGTCTGAAGTTACCATTGTACAAATTGGGTCCCCGTTTCATTGGTCCCTTTGAAGTCTTGAGACAAATCAACCCGGTCTCTTATAAACTGAAATTGCCTAATTCTCTACGAGTACCTAACTCCTTTCATGTTTTCCTCCTCAAACCAGTAGTGTTGAGCTCCTTCTTTAAGGACCCGGGTACAACTCCTGATCTGGTCTCTGAGGATGATGTTTTTGAGGTAAAACATATCTTGGCCTCTAAGAGAGTAAGAGGTAGGATCTATTACCTGGTGGACTGGAAAGGTTTTGGTCCTGAGGAGAGATCTTGGGAGCCTAAAGAGAACATCCAGGCTCCTCTTCTTCTTAAAAGATTTCACGCAGGCTTGAAAAAGAGGGGGAGTAAAGAGGGGGATACTGTTACACTCGGTCCCAGCGCTGGCTCTGCACTCCGTTCTGTTCACTCACCTGCCCCAGCTGCTCTTCGGCGTCCTGTGTCCTCCACTTCCTGGCACGCTGCTGGCAGGCCTCCAGATAGTCTGCTTAGGACACGAGGCCGCGCCCACTGTCTCTCTTAAAGGGGCAGCGTGCATTTTTTGAAATAGCTAATTAACCAATGGCTGCGCACTCAGTACTATATCTGGTCACTCCACCATTAGGGGAGTGCCGGAGCAACGTGTTCTATCATTGCTACATCCGGTTCTGTTCCTGATCTGTCTGCGCTGCGTCTGCAGTCTCTGTGCTTCGCTGATACTGTTTGTCTCCTCAGATCATTGCTAACCCGTATCTGGCTATCCTGGACAATCTCGGCTATTACTGGCGCAAGTGTCATCCCGTTCCGCCATCAGCCATCCGTACCCGTGGATCGTGACAAGGTCACTGGAGCCAGCCTACTACCATCCGTTCTGGACCAGGACCTTACCCTTCTCCGTCAAGAACCCTCCACAGACTCTGTAAATACCGGTTACCCTTTTGGTCCCTCTGGGACAGCTGCCACGTGTCCGGGGTCTAACTGGAGGTAGCACTTGTGTCCTCCGGGTATTCCATTCTGGTCCTGTTCGAGGGGCCTTACTACGGGTACCCGGGGCTCACTAGTTACGCCCCCTTCGGAGCCCCCCGGACCACGGTCTCGAGGTTCCACATTAAAAAATAAAAACTAATGTGAACTTCACCACCTCTGCCTCCGCTTCCATTCGTTACACCTGGTATCTCAAGTATTAGAATAGATAGAGTGTACAGCAATGTGAGCAGCATCTTCCTACCTCAGCAGCACTAGTCTCCAAATGTATTGCTTCAGATAGACAGTGTTGACAGCAATGTGAGCAGCCTCTTGTTACTTCAGCAACCCTGACAGGGTGGACAGTAATGTGAACATCCACTTCTTACCTCAGCAGCCCTGGTATTTCCAGAATTAGATCACATAGACTGAGTGGACAGCAGTGTGAGCAGCACCTTCTTACCTCAACACCCCTGGTATCTCCAATATTGGTTCATATAGCCAGGATGGATAGTATTTTAATCAGTCTCATGTTACCTCAGCAGCCCTGGTCACTCAATGTATGAGGTCATGTAGATGGGGTGGACAGCAGTGTGAGCAGCCTCTTCTTACCTCAGCAGACCTGGTCTCTCAATGTATTCGGTCATGTAGAGAGGGTGGACATCAGTGTGAGCAACCTCTTCTTATCTCTGCAGCCCTGGTATCTCCAGTATTAGATCAGAAAGACGGGATGGACAGCAGTGTGAGCAGCCACTTCTTATCTCAGCAGCCCTGATATCTCCAGTATTAGATCAGATAGATGGCATGGACAGCAGTTTGATCAGCCTCTTCTTGCCTTAAGGCTGGGTCTCACATAGCGATACACCAGCGATCCCGACAACGATCAGGATCGCTGGTGTATCGCTACATTATCGCTGCTGAGCTGCCAAACAGGCAGCTCAGGCAGCGATCAGTACAAGCGACACTGGGGGTAACATCGCTTAGTTACCCGCAGTGTACCTTGGATACCAGCGCCCTGATGCAGGGAGCTGGTAACCAAGGTACACATCGGGTTTCCAGGCGCTGCGCGGTGCCTGGAAACCCGCTGTGTACCTTGGTTACCAGCTCCCTGCTTCAGGGAGCTGGTATCCAAGGTACACAGCGGGTTTCTAGGCACAGCCCCGCGCCTGGAAACCCGCTGTGTACCTTGGTTACCAGCGGATCGCTGGTCTCCCGCCTGTCACACGCAGCGATGCGTGTGTAATGTAAGTAGTACAGTTCATATAGTGTCTTGTGCTTGGGTGCGATGAAAACACAGGAGTCACAGGTTTGATATAGAAGGTCTTGTATTACTTCATACAAGTGGCAATAATAGTCACACAGTTTGCAGATACAAAAGCAGGAGACACAGCAGGCCAGAGTAACTTAAACTCAGCAATCACTCTCCACAACAGGTTCAGGATCTCTTCTCTGTTACCGTAAGTCCATGCAAACGTGGATTTATCAAATAGCAAGGTTCCAAAGTCCACGAGTGTTCCAAAGTTCCACAATAGGAAATAACTGGAGTACAAGGTCCAAGGCTTTCAGGAGTCAGGTCACAGGTTCACTGCAGGCTTGATTCTGAAGCACTGATTGCTCAGCTGTGGCTGCTTAAGAAGCAAGAGGAGAGAATCAGGGCGGGAACATGCAAGCTGGAAACTCCATATTGACTGAGGGCAAGATAGCTGCAGCAAGACAGAAAGTAAAATGGCTGACGGAAAAACTGAATTTCAGGAACATGTACACAGAACCTTACATTACTCCCCCCTTAGGGACAACCTCCGGATGACCTCAGACCAGGCTTGTGTGGGTACCTCTGATGAAACTGACGGAGCAAGCGAGGAGCATTAACGTTATTGACTGGTTCCCATGAGTTGTCCTCCACTGGGTAGCCCTGCCATTTAATCAGATATTGTAACTGATTTCTATACAACCTGGAATCTAAAATCCTTTCCACCACAAATTCTTCCTGACCATCGACTAGCACTGGGTCAGGGCAAGGAGAAGAACGTCCAGGAAACGTATTGGGTGTCGCAGCCTTTAGTAGGGATACATGAAAGACAGGGTGGATTCTCATAGTTCTGGGCAGTTGAAGACGACAAGCGACAGCACTTATAATTTTACTGATTTTATAAGGTCCAATGTATTTATGTCCCAACTTAGATGATGGAATTCTTAACTTAAGATTTCTGGTTGACAGCCAAACCAGGTCTCCTACCTTGAAAGCTGGTGCAGGTTTACGAAATTTATCTGCGGCTTTCTTGTACCTTTCCTGAGCCAATTCCAGATTTCCCTTTAGAAGATCCATATTCTTTTGTAAAGACGTGATTCTTTCAGCCACTGCTGGCAAAGGCGTTTCTATGGGAAATCGAGGAAGAATATTAGGATGATAACCTAAATTGGAGTAAAAAGGAGACTGCTTAGTGGAGGCGCTCTGAGAGTTGTTATAAGAGAACTCAGCCAGTGGAAGTAGATCCACCCAATCATCCTGTAGGTGGCAGATAAAGCAGCGAAGATACTGCTCCAGGGTCTGATTGGTTCGTTCTGTCTGTCCATTAGTCTGAGGATGAAAAGCAGAAGAAAGGTTTACTTTAATGTCCAATGCTGCACAGAAATTTTGCCAAAACCTTGAAGTGAATTGCACCCCTCGATCCGAAATAACCTCATCTGGTACTCCATGTAAGCGAAACACATTTTTAATCATCAAATCTGATGTCTGTCTTGCAGTGGGTAAGCCGACACAAGGAATAAAATGAGCTGCTTTTGTTAAACGATCAACCACTACTAGAATGGTGTTCTTCCCTTGAGAGGTTGGTAACTCCACAATGAAGTCCATAGAAATGGATCCCCACGGGCGGGACGGGGTGGGAAGAGGTTGCAACAGACCAGTTGGTGAGGAGCGAGGTGTTTTGCATCTTGCACAGACTTCACATGAAGTGACATAGTTTAAAACATCCTTCCTGCAAGTGGGCCACCAAAAGAAACGAGAAAGAAATTCCTGTGTCTTTAGAATTCCTCTATGCCCAGCTATCTTGGAATCGTGAATGAGTTGCAATACTCTCAATCTGACTGTTTCAGGAATATACAGGCGTTGTCCCTGAATCCACACACCATTCTTAAAGACAAGACTTACGTCCCTTGGGGGTTGTGCCAAAAAGGAATCCGCATGGTATGCTTCCTTGATGTCCTTAAGTAGGTCTTGATTATGAATCACTCCCAGGAATCTAGAGTCAGGAAGAATAGTCTTAGGAGGAGTAATTGGACGTGTCTCTGCTGAGTAAATCCTAGAGAGTGCATCAGCCTTTCCATTGCGCGATCCTGGTCTATAAGAAATGATAAAATTAAATTGGTTTAAGAAAAGATTCCAGCGAGCCTGGCGAGGAGTCAGGCACTTAGCCGACCTGATAAATTCAAGGTTACGATGGTCTGTCAGGACGACTATTTGCTGTGCAGCTCCCTGAAGAAGGTGTCTCCATTCTTTGAAGGCGGCAATAATGGCTAACAACTCTCTATTGCCCACATCGTAGTTCCTCTCAGCCGAAGACAACTGCTGGGAAAAGAAGGCACAGGGATGCAAGACATTCTTCTCACCTGTTCTCTGAGAGAGTATAGCTCCAACGGCACAGTCTGAAGCATCCACCTCTATTATGAAGGCAAGCTCGGGGTTGGGATGTACTAAGATAGGTGCAGTGGTAAATTTATCTTTTAGACGGGAAAATGCTTCCTGGGCTTGGGGAGTCCAGGAGAACCTAGACTGTTTCCGGGTAAGTTGGGTGATAGGTGACACTACCTCAGAGAAATTCCTAATGAAACGTCTATAGAAGTTGGCAAACCCGATGAAGCGCTGTACCTCCTTCACATTTCTAGGACTTGGCCAATCCTTGATGGCTTGGGTTTTGCTTCCATCCATACTAATTCCTTGTGTAGACAGTACATACCCCAGAAATTGAATTTCGGTCCTATGGAATTCACACTTTTCAAGTTTGATGTAAAGATGATTTTGTCTTAGACGTTCCAAGACCATTCTCACATGTCCATGATGTTCCTCTGTGGAGTTAGAAAAAATTAGAATATCATCCAAATAAATCACCACGAATGTATCTAGGAGATCCCTGAAGATGTCATTCACCAAGTGTTGGAAAGTGGCTGGGGGGTACTCAGACCAAAAGGCATAACTAGATATTCAAAGTGTCCATAGCGTGACCTGAATGCAGTCTTCCATTCATCCCCAGGTCTAATACGGACTAAGTTATAGGCCCCACGAAGATCTAATTTAGAGAAAATTTTGGCATGTCGCACTCTCTCCAATAACTCAGGGATTAAAGGCAATGGATAACGGTTTCTAATAGTAACCTTATTGAGTTCCCTATAGTCTACGCAGGGTCTTAGAGATCCATCTTTCTTCTTTACAAAGAAGATGGGTGCACCTGCAGGAGATGAAGAGGGGCGTATGAAGCCCTTGGCTAGATTTTCATCTATGTAATCCTTTAAAGCCTTTAGCTCGGGCCCCGCCAGGGGGTAGATCTTACTAAAAGGTATCTCTGCTCCAGGCAATAATTAATTGGACAATCATATGGACGGTGAGGGGGAAGCTGGTCAGCGTTCTTCTTGTCACATAAATCCACATAGTCCTGGTATACAGCTGGTAGTTCAGGGACTGACATGGTTCCTTTAGGAACAGAGCAAGCTGAAACTTTTGGACTCATCTGTTTCTCTGGAAAGTGTAATTCCTTGGTCTCCCAGTTAATGGTAGGATTCTGAGCCTGCAGCCATGGTAGCCCTAGAATAATGGGAAAGTGGGGAGAAGAGATAAGCATAAAGGACAGTTTCTCTTGATGATCTTTACCCATACGAACCCTCAAAGGCTCTGTTTCCTGATCCACTGGTCCAGAGGTCAGCAGGGAGCCATCCACAGTTTCCATCTGTACTGGAGTAGCCTTCTTCACTGAACGTATCCCCTGTTTCAGAGCAAAGGAGACATCCATAAAATTTCCACTTGCCCCTGTGTCGATCATAGCAGAGCTAGACACCCAAGCTGAGTCAACCCAGAGTTTGATGGAAAGAAAGCAATGAGAATTGTTTTTCTTACAACTCAGCTGGGACACCGCTGAGGAAACTTGAAAAATTGCAGCGTTTACACAGTCAACATCCTCAGAGGTAACGGAGTTTAAGTCCGAGAAATCAAGATCTGTTGCTGCAGATCTCTCTGGAGCCTGAGGCTCGGACCTGACAGATCCCCTCTCGCAACACTTACAGTGAATGAGTGCTGCAGTAGTCTTACGAGAACGGCTGGGGCAGTTTATAATGAAGTGCCCTGACTTACCACAATAGAAACATAGATTCTCCTTAAAACGATGTTCCTTGCGTGCATCACTAACCCGTCGTTGTAAAGAGTCTACCTGCATGGGTTCAGGTTCAGGTTCCCGTGTAATCCTACTCAAAGGTTCCTTAGCTGGAGAGGAAGGTAGGAAAAGGTTAGTGCGATTGCTTTCGAACCATCTCTCTTGCCTGCGTTCAGTCAGACGAGTATCAATACGGATGCAGTAGTTAATAAAGTCACCTAACGCAGTGGGAGGGTCGGCACGAGCAAGTTCATCCTTAATCAGTGGAGATAACCCTTTTCGAAAAATAGATTTTTTGGCGGAACTGTCCCAGGTGGTATCAAGGCCCATCTCCTGAAATCCAAGGCATATTCAGCTACCGAGTGCTTACCTTGGCGCAAAGCTAACATGGCTGCTTCAGCTGTTGCACCTCGATTGGGGTCATCAAACACCTGCCCCATGGCTGAAATGAAAGCATCAAGATGATCCAAACATTCATCCTCAGTCTCAATCAGAGGGTTTGCCCACATCAAAGCCTTGTTGGTAAGCAACATAATTATAGTAAGCACCTTAGATCGTTCAGTGGGAAATTGTGAAGCATGTGCAGAAAAAAAAAGATTGCATTGATTAATAAATCCCCTGAATTTCTCACGTTCACCGCCAAAACGAAAAGGGGGCAACTTGGGAATCCCAGAACTCGGGGCTACGGCAGGAGCCTGGACTCGCCCCTCTAGAACCTCAATCCTGGCTCGCAAATCCTGGGCAGTCTGTCCAAACACTTGCAAATTGTGATTAGTGAGGTCCTGTAGGTTTGTAAAACGGGTCTTTATATTCTGCAAATCTGCAAGGATATTATCAGTCACTCCGCAAAGATCCTTTATGCGGGCCTCCATTTTCCAGATCTTTTAAGACAGGAGTACTGGAAGGAGAGGAGAGGAGAAAAAAAAAACAAAAAACAAAAAAACAATAGTGTTTACCTGTGGTAACACTGCAGAGAGAAAAAAAAATTAAGGGAACTGCTCACCTGGAATGGTTGTGAGAAGTCACAACCACTATCATCACAGAAAGTTCAACCGGACATCTGATATCCACAGTTACAGCAGACACAAAAGAGGAAAGAAAAAAAAACAATAGTGTTTACCTGTGGTAACACTGCAGAAAAAAAAACTTAAGGGAATTGCTCACCTGGAATGGTTGTGAGAAGTCACAACCACTGTCATCACAGAAAGTACAACCGGACATCCGATATCCACAGTTACAGCAGACACAGCCTTTCCAGACACAGCAGACACTAACGTTTGGCTTCAGAATCTTGTAATGTAAGTAGTACAGTTCATATAGTGTCTTGTGCTTGGGTGCGATGAAAACACAGGAGTCACAGGTTTGATATAGAAGGTCTTGTATTACTTCATACAAGTGGCAATAATAGTCACACAGTTTGCAGATACAAAAGCAGGAGACACAGCAGGCCAGAGTAACTTAAACTCAGCAATCACTCTCCACAACAGGTTCAGGATCTCTTCTCTGTTACCGTAAGTCCATGCAAACGTGGATTTATCAAATAGCAAGGTTCCAAAGTCCACGAGTGTTCCAAAGTTCCACAATAGGAAATAACTGGAGTACAAGGTCCAAGGCTTTCAGGAGTCAGGTCACAGGTTCACTGCAGGCTTGATTCTGAAGCACTGATTGCTCAGCTGTGGCTGCTTAAGAAGCAAGAGGAGAGAATCAGGGCGGGAACATGCAAGCTGGAAACTCCATATTGACTGAGGGCAAGATAGCTGCAGCAAGACAGAAAGTAAAATGGCTGACGGAAAAACTGAGTTTCAGGAACATGTACACAGAACCTTACAGCGTGCCTGTCAGCGGGAGACCAGCGATCAAAAAATTGTCCTGGCCTTTCAGCGACGATCAGCGATACCCGGCAGGGGGGCTGATCGTCGCTGAATGTCACACACAGCGATATCGCTGGTGAGCTCGCTGCTGCGTCACAAAACTAGTGACTCAGCAGCGATCTCGCTAGCGAGATCGCTGTGTGAGACGGGGGCTTTAGTCACAAGTGGAAAGTAAGAACGAAGACAAAAAAATCTAAATAATAAAAATATTGGAGGAAGAGAAACCAATCACAAACTAAAATGTTTCTATACAAATGCACAAAACATGGGCAACAAACAAGGAGAATTGGAACTACTAACGAAGGAAAAGAAATATGATGTCATTGGAATAACTGAAACTTGGTGGGACGATACACTTGATTGGAATACAAGGCTAGAAGGATACAACTTATTTGCAAGAAACAGACTTGATAAACGAGGAGGAGGTGTCGCATTGTATGTTAGAAAAGCGCATATCTGCACAGAGATTGACGCTTCAGAGACTGGGAGTTCTGTGGAATACAAGGAGCGAACAATGGAAAGGACACCATTGTAGGCATTTACTACAGGCCACTCATGCAAGCTGAAGATATGGATGAACTCTTTATGCATCAAATGGCCAAGTTCTCCAAAAAATATGACATAGTGGTCATGGGAGATTTCAACTATCCAGACATTTGTTGGGAATCTCTCTCAGGAAAAACTAACAGGTCAAGCAAATTCTTATCCTCTATTGCTGATAACTTTATCTTCCAAAAGGCAGGGGAGAAAACAGGGGGATCTGCTACCTTGGATCTAATCCTTATAAACAGGGAGGAAATGGTTGAAGAGGTAAGAGTGGCTGGGACCCTAGGAGGTAGCGACCATGCTATTTTAGAATTTTGGATAATTAGAAGAGGAAGACCTGTGAAGACTGACTTCAAGGTTATGAGTCGCCCTCCAGAGCAATGGGAACTCGGATCTGAGCCTATAGACTACTATGGGGGATGTCACGGCAACACAGCTCAGTCCGTGGCTCTGGTGCTCACCCTTTAATGTGGGATATTTACAGGTGAATTGAATGTTGGAATGGCAATTCGTGACGCCACCTGTGGTACCTGGTCAGGGTGACCAGCGCTGCTATGCAGATCCACTGAAGGGTTAATATTGTGCAGCAATATGTTAGGCCTTCCACAGGTAAGGCTGAGTCCTTCAGGGCAGATAGATGTGTAGGGATGCAGGACAGACTGGGACCCGGTAGTTAGGGGTAATAAGGTAGACACACACATAAGTCACTTTTGTACCTTTACTGAAGATGTTGCAGGCACTCCCCGGAGCACTGTAGGGTGAAGGGTGCACATCCAGATTCTCCCACTGAGTAGGTGTGTGGCCTCCTGTTCTCTGCCTTTTTGTAATGAAGTCCTGGCCTGCGTGTAGCTGGGCCTAACTTGGTCTCCGTCTTGTACCTGGCTGACCTTGTGATTGGACCTTCTCTCTGAAAGGACAGGGTCTTTTATGGCGGATCCTGACAGACTCGTCCTCCTGATCCTGCTACGTATCAGCTCTGTGGTACTCCTGGGACTTGTAGTCCTCCAGGAACTCCGGTGTTCTCCTAATGGGTCGTGGAGATCCCTATAGGCTCGGACCCCGGCGTCCGGTTGTAATGATCGGGATGAGCTGATTAGGCTCCTGTGTCCCTTCTCTCTTTCCACTCGCCTTCGGCCTACCCGGGCCCTAACACGATCACACACTGGCAGTTGGTGGGCTGCCTCTTCGCCGCTCTCTAAGTGTCAGCACGCTTTCGCACTGAGCTGCACTCACTTGTTTCAGCTCTGACTAGGCTGGAGTGGTTTCCGTTCCACTTTTACTAGCCTCCACTCTGTTGAACTGAACTGCAGGCTGCAGTCTCCTCAGCTACCAACTGAGCTCTCCTCAGAACTTACTCTCTTCTGCACTCTATGAGGTGACTAAACTTGACTAAACTGTTCTTTCCTGTGTTCACCCTCCTCTATATGTCTAAACAGCTCCCTCTGGTGGTCTTAGGGATGGGTGAAGGTGTGTGAATGTATAGAATAACCTCTAGTGGTGTATTCCTTCAGTGCACCCTTCTGGGAGATATGAATCCAGTCGCAGCTGGGCTCCACATTCCCCCCTAGTAGAACTCAGCACTCCGGGGCTGAAATACTAAACAGAAAAACAATAAAACATTGTATAATTTAACTCTTCCCTTACGGGAGGTGAGGATCTTAAACTGTTGCATAATAATAAATAACTATGTACATAAGTAAAACAATGAGGAAATGAGCAACCGTAAAAGTCCCAGTCTCTTTTAAAAAAAAAGGCTGCTCAAAGGGGTAGAGGGAACAAGTAAAAATAATGTCCATTCCACTTGTTTCAATATCAAAAAAGGAAAACAGATTAATAAATAACGGTATGTTAAGGCATAATGTAAGCAACAATATATACATTTATGTACAATGACTCTAGACAATTATTTACATTTGTTAGGTCTTACTCTCTGTACCTAACAGGTAATTGCCCCCTTGTTATGTGTACTGACCTACGTGGTGTAGTGATAGGTGGGGTGTCAGTTAACCTGTCTGTCCTGCGTGCAGGTAGGTTGTAGTACTGCCTTAACCTCTCTAGGGATCTGGCAAGTATACTTCCAGCTGGGTGAACCGGTTCTGTCTCGACAGGGGATCCTTCTTCCAGAGATTCAGCTTCTTGGGATTCCGCTTCTTCGGGTTCTGCTGCTTGGGGTTCCGCTGGAGCAGGTTCCTCTGGAACTGAGTCTACTGCAACAACCGGCTCAACTGGATGTAGAGGTCCTCCTTGTGGTTGATAGAATTGGAGTACGGGAATGATTACAGCTTCTCCAGTTCTGGGCTAATCTGCTGGGAAATCTCCTAAGTCTGTATTTATGACCGCTTCATCACGCTCTTTCTTATTGTCAACAGGTTCTTCCTCCTGAAGCTTTAACGGATCCGGACACAACTTTAGGTGATCGTTCTTCCTCCATCTTTGCTAATTATACACGTTTTCTTGTTGTCAAACCTTGAAATCTGTACAATGTAGGGCTCTCTTTCCCATTGATCGTCGAGTTTGTGCATCCTCCTCTTTCTTTTCAGCACGACTTCACCAGGTGCGAAAGGTTCAGCTGGCGCACTTTTGTTGTAGTGATCCTCTTGCTTGTCCCTTACTCAATTGAGACTATCTTCAACGCAGGCCTGTACTTTTCTGTACTGTTCCTGTCTGTTTGTGTCCCAGTCTTCAGTAGTCACATCTGCTTCTGGTTCTACAACACCAAGCTCCTGATCCATGGGCAGCTTTCCTGGTCTTGCGCGCATGAGATAGGCTGGGGTGCAATTGATGGAACTCACTGGTTAGTGATTGTACAGATCTACCAGATCAGGTAGTAGGTCTGGCCACCGATTCCTCTCTTCAAGTGGTACAGTCTTCAGCAGGTCAATGACGATGTGATTCATCTTTTCACAGAGACCGTTGATTTGGGGGTGGTACGGTGTGGTTCTTATCTTCTTACACCCGTACAGATGGCAGAACTCTTTGAACAATTCGGCCTCGAAGGCTGGGCCTTGGTCAGTTAACACCTGTTCAGGATATCCATGTGGTCTGCAGAAATACGCTTGGAACGTCTTTGCTGCTGTCTCTGCCGTCAGATCTTTGACAGGGGCGACCACCAGGAACCTGGAGTAGTGATCCACCATGGTCAGGGCATAGGAGTATCCTGACCGGCTGGGTGACAACTTGACATGGTCCAGGGCCACGATCTCCAAGGGACAAGTCGTCTTGATGGGTTGCAGGGGTGCCTTCTGACTGCTGTAGTCTTTTCTTCTGAGGCCACAGGGTCCACAGTTCTGGCACCACCAGTTCGCATTCCCACCCAGTAGAAACGACACTTCAACAGGGTCTCTAGCTTCTTCCAGCCAAAGTGTCCCGCTTGATCGTGGTAGTTTTCCAACACCATCTGGATGTCTGTTCTGGGGACTACTATCTGCCATACCATCTCGGGGGTCTTTGGATTGACGTACCTCCGGCACAACTTCTCACGGTAGATAAACAGCCGGCTTCTCTCATTCCACAGCTGCTTCTCCAAGGAGGAACCTTCTTGAGTTATCAGCTCCTTGATACGGCTGACAACTGGATCGCTGTCCTGAGTCTCCTTCCAGCTGTGGTGAAGTAAAGGATTTAACGTCTTACCACGCGGCCTCCTGCAGGCGTGTTGCTCATGGATCATCCCATTCCTGTGAAAGGCAGGTAGTTCAATCTCTTCCAGATCATCCACTTCTTCCTCTGTGTCCAATTCATGAGGCATCCGGGATAGGGCATCAGCATTGGCATTCTTGCGGCCCGCTCGGTACTTGATTGTGAATTGGTAGTTTGACAGCCGAGCCATCCAGCGTTGTTCCATGGCTCCCAGCTTAGCTGTTTCAAGATGCGTCAAGGGGTTGTTATCAGTGTAGGCAGTGAACTTGCTGGAGGCTAGGTAGTGCTTAAACCTCTCCGTGATGGCCCAGACCAGCGCTAGGAACTCCAACTTGAAGCTGCTATAGTTCTCTGGGTTCCTCTCGGTCGGGCGGAGCTTCCTGCTTGCAAAGGCGATGACTTTCTCCAGGCCATTTTGCTTCTGACTGAGGACAGCTCCCAATCCTTCATTGCTGGCATCAGTATACAGCAGGAACGGTTGGCTGTAGTCAGGGTAGGCTAGGATCTCGTCACCTGTCAGGATCTCCTTCATTTCTTTGAATGCTTCAGCCTGTTCTTTACCCCAGTGGAAAGGAGAATTTCTGCTCTTGAGGGACTGTCCCACCAGGAGGTCTTGCAGAGGCGCTGCTTTCTTAGTGTAGTCCCTTACAAACCTCCGGTAGTATCCTGTCAGTCCCAGGAACTGTCGCACCTCTTTGAGGTTCTTCGGCTCCGGCCATTTCTGGATGGTGGTGACCTTCTCGGGGTCTGGCACTACTCCTTCTGAGCTGACAATATGTCCCAGATACTGTATCTTTTGTTTGAGCAGATGGCACTTTGAAGGCTTCAGTTTCATCCCGTACTTGGACAGTGACTCGAATACCTCCGCCAGGTACTTCAAGTGATCTTCATACGTTTTGGAGTACACAATTACGTCATCCAGGTACAGTAACACAGTTTCAAAGTTGAGATGTCCCAGGCAGCTCTCCATCACTCTCTAGAACGTTCCAGGGGCACTGCTGAGCCCAAACGGCATTCTGTCGAACTCACAGAGTTCCATTGGGGTGGTGAAAGACGTCTTCTCCCAATCCTCCTCAGCCACAGCTACTTGCCAGTACCCACTAGTGAGGTCAAGGGTGGAAAAGTAATTAGCAGTCTTTAAGGCAGCTAAGGATTCCTCAATGCGTGGTAAAGGGTATGCATCTTTATGTGTAATGCGATTTACTTGTCTGTAATCTACACACATTCTCATGCTTCCATCCTTTTTCCTGACTAGGACTAGAGGTGCTTCCCAGGGACTACAACTATCCCTTATCACTCCTGCTTCCTTCATGTCACGCAACATCTCCTTGGCTTTTTGGTAGTGTGCTGGAGGTATAGGCCTGTACCGTTCTTTAATGGGAGGATGATTGCCTGTGGGGATGTGATGTTGGACCCCTTTAATTTTCCCAAAGTCGAGTGGGTGTTTGCTGAATACCTGTGCATACTCCTGAACTACTCGATGTACTCCCTGTTTCTGGTGGGCTGGAGTGGTGTCCGTCCCGACATGGAGCTGTTGACACCAATCCTCCACCTTGGTGGTCGGACCGTTATCCTCCACTGGTTGTGGGGAGGTTAAGGGCTCCATCGGGTGAATGGAGTTATTATCCACAGCATGTAACTTAGCAATAGTGGCATAACGTGGTAATTTGACTTCATCCTCTCCCCAGTTGAGAAGACGCACTGGCACCCTCCCATTACGTACCTCCACTACCCCTCTGGCAGTCAAGAGTGTAGGTCTGTGTTCTGAAGAATGGGGCTCTACTACTGCTTGGTAGTTCTGTCCTCTCAGACCTATTGCTGCTCTACACCAAATAAGCATTTCACTCATTGGGGGTATCACAATGGGGTTCGGGTCTGTTACCCGTACATTACCAATCTCACCACCGGTCAGTTTCACTTGCTGCTGACACATCAGGGCCCGGAACTCCTTCTGGATCGCTCCCTTTTGCTTTGGTCTGGCAACATCGGCGAGCTGTTGGAGTAAAAACACAACCTCCTCCAAACAGTTACTAATAATGTTAGTGCCTAAAACCACATTCAACCCATTTTCCTCATTAACAGTCTTCACTACAAGAAGTCCCTGATCCTTTAGCTCCACTCTCCCCACTTTTACGTCTATGTTTTTAGCCCCCAATAAGTCAAGAGGGAGGCCATTAGAGGCGTATACGGCAAAGTCAGGGTTTGGGGGTTGGAGACCGTCCATGGACCAGTATCTATTGTAAAGAACATCAGGTATGACGTTTACATGAGATCCGGTGTCCAGCAGGGTAGGGATTGCGATCCCGTCCAGTATGATGGACAGGTATGGTCTTCTTCCCACAAACCTGCGGTTCCAGTCTGAGGGGCCTGATGAGTCTATTCCTGGGTGTTGGCCCTCGGACCCAGGATTTGCTCGTTTAAAGGACACCGACGTGCTGGGTGACCTTCTCTGTGGCAGCGGTAGCAGACGATCTCTCGGCGAGGATGATGCTGGTCGCGGGTCCTTCCAGGGGGTGGCGTTGTCCTCCTCCGGTGGGGCGACGTCCTCCTTCTCCTCCGGTTCATCCAAGGGACATCCTCTGGGCAGTCAGCTAGCAGGATCTTTCCTTCCTCCTCCGTCGGCAGTTGCTAGGGCACTCATTACAGTGGCCAGGTTTTTGGTCAGCTGGCGCACTTCTGAGCGCAGACAGTCCAGCTCAGTAGGGGGCACCACCTGCGTTTTGGCTTCAGCAACCAGCGGGGAGAAGGTGGATGCTGTGGGCATTAGAGTGGTCTCACCCGGGTGACGCTGGGTTGCCATCTCGGGTGTTTCCAGGAGTCGCAATTCTTTTTATAGCCATATCCTTAAGGGCATCAAAGGTAGGATGATCCAAGGACCACCAATGCACAGTCCTGCTTTCAGCTTAGGGCCTCAGTCCCCGTACAAATTGTTCCTTTAACATCTTATCTTCATTGGTGACACTTATGGGGTTAACCTGTTTGAGAGCTAGCAGGGCCCCTTGTAGTCAGCAGGCTTAGTCCATTATGCTATCCTCTGGTTTCTGGGAGCATTGGTAAAACCTCATTCGGAGGTCTGTTTCAGTGCGGTCCTCAAAGATAGCCTGTAGCTTTAAGAAAATTGCAAGCACTGACTCCTGGTCTGCAGCTGACCATGTATCTACTTCTCTCTCTGCAGCACCAGTCAATTGTCCCACTACCACTGCAGCTCTCTGTTTTTCTGATATAGGGTACATGTCCATTATACTGCATATTTTGCGCTTGAACCCTGACAGGGTGTCTGGCTTACCGCTGTACTGAGGGAGCCACTTCACTCCAGGCATGTATGGCAGCGTCAGCGGTACTATCGGGGCCTCAGGACCAGGTGAGGGGCCAGCATTTCCAGCCTGTGCGGCAGCGCCGGTGGGTAAGTCATTGGGGCTGTCGGCCTGGGCAGCGCTGTCGGCTTGCTGCTGCGACATGTCTGCGCCCCCCTAGTTAAGCGTGGCCTACCTTCTCCTCTAGGCCGCAGCTCCGCAGGGCACAGTTGTGTGAAGGACCTGTGTCGCCGGCGCTCTGATGTCAGAGCGTTCACTGAAGCCCTCCGCAGGACCTGCCACCGCGTCAGCGCTGGGGACGTGTCCAGGACTCAGCGCACTTTTGCAGTTACGCCCACTAGTTTTTCGCGCCGTGGCGCTGTAAATGGCGGGCAATGGCGGGCAAATGGCAGGAAATTCTCACCACTATATGCGACAGTCTTTTAGTGAGGCACACAGTACCCGGTGGCAACGGGCACGAGTCACTCCGTTGCTGCAGGGCACGAGATCCTGTTCGTGACGCCAAGTAAAGATGAGTCGCCCTCCAGAGCAATGGGAACTCAGATCTGAGCCTATAGACTACTATGGGGGATGTCACGGCAACACAGCTCAGTTGTGGCTCTGGTGCTCACCCTTTAATGTGGGATATTTACAGGTGAATTGAATGTTGGAATGGGGATTCGTGACGCCACATGTGGTACCTGGTCAGGGTGACCAGCGCTGCTATGCAAATCCACTGAAGGGTTAATATTGTGCATCCGGTTGTAATGATCGGGATGAGCTGATTAGGCTCCTGTGTCCCTTCTCTCTTTCCACTCGCCTTCGGCCTACCCGGGCCCTCACACGATCACACACTGGCAGTTGGTGGGCTGCCTCTTCGCCGCTCTCTAAGCGTCGGCACGCTTTCGCACTGAGCTGCACTCACTTGTTTCAGCTCTTAGGCTGGAGTGGTTTCCGTTCCACTTTTACTAGCCTCCACTCTGTTGAACTGAACTGCAGGCTGCAGTCTCCTCAGCTACCAACTGAGCTCTCCTCAGAAGTAACTCTCTTCTGCACTCTCTGAGGTGACTAAACTTGACTAAACTGTTCTTTCCCTTGTACACCCTCCTTTATATGTCTAAACAGCTCCCTCTGGTGGTCTTAGAGATGGGTGAAGGTGTGTAAATGTATAGAATGACCTCTAGTGGTGTATTCCTTCAGTGCACCCTTCTGGGAGATATGAATCCAGTCGCATCTGGGCTCCACAGTTAGATTTCAGAAAGGCAGATTTTAAGGGACTCAGAAAGAGAATCGGAGGGATCCAATGGCTGGATATCCTTAAGGACAAAAATGTCCAGGAAGGATGGGAAATCTTGAAAAATGAGATTCTCAAAGCACAATCATTAACAATTCCGAAAAGAGGGAAGAATAGGAAGCATTTAAGGAAACCAGGATGGATGAACAAAGAACTTAAACACAAGCTAAAAAGGAAGAAAGAAATGTTTATCAAATGGAAAAAGGGAGGTATATCTAAAGAAGAATATAATGATGTCTGCAGAACCTGCAGGGCAAGAATCAGATTAGCTAAAGCTGACAATGAATTAAGGCTTGCAAGAGATATCAAAAGCAATAAAAAAGGATTTTGGGGATATGTCAAAAGTAAAAGAAAAGTCAAAGATGCTATAGGATTTTTACAGGATGAAAATTATGAAATGGTAAGAAAGGATGTTGAGAAGGCCGAACTTTTAAATTCCTATTTTGCATCTGTTTTCTCTCAGAAAGGAAATGTAACATCTTCACTGTCCTATTAAGGGAATTGAAGAATCCAGGATATCTATAAATAGAAAAATAGTGAGGAAACACTTAGCTAACATAAATGAATTCAAGTCTCCAGGTCCAGATGAATTACACCCCAGAGTACTGAAAGAGATAGCAGAAGAAATTTTTGAACCACTCTCCATAATCTTTGAAAATTCTTGGAGAACAGGAGAAGTCCCAGAAGACTGGAGAAGAGCAAATGTTGTTCCTACCTTCAAAAAGGGGAAGAAGGTGGACCCAGGGAACTATAGGCCGGTGAGTCTGACATCTATACCAGGAAAGATGTCATGTGTGCATTGCCACGAAGATCGTCGCGGTTGCACATTTTGACTTCTCACAGCTGAGCTGCTGTTTCTTTGTGTTTGGCAGCTAGGGAGTTAATTCTTCTGTGCTCGGTGCTGGGACTGGGTGCAGTTTCTCCCGGCTGCAATTGATTATTTGTTGATTGGTTTCCTTTAAATTCCTGGTTGTCTGCTTGGGGAGTTGCCAGTGAAACCTTCATGCAGACCACAGATAGGAATGAATCTGTATAGACTTTAGTTGTGAGCTCCTTAGTTGTTCTAAGCTCAACTTGGTTAGAGTTTATTTCCCAGACCATTTATGTTCCTTTGGTGTTTGAGTGTGTATGCAAGCGAGTGTTATCCTGTCTGTCTTATATGTCTAATCTGTGTATTTAGCTGAGATCAGCCCATATCCCTTTGGTGGTAGTCAGGATCCTTCTTAGGACTGATTACAGGGTTCAGGGTCTGATAGGAGACAGGGTTAGGTTGGAGACTTGGACCTCTGAACCATTATCAGTACCTCCAAGGTGAGGGATTAGTTAGGACCCCAGTTTAGGGTCAGGTTAGATCCCGGTCCACCTCTTTCCTGTTTCAGCTCATCAAGTCCTCAAGATTAACCCTGAGTTCAGCAGATATCGTGTCAGGTAAATCTATTCTATACTTACATGCTGATGTTGCTATACTAGTTGTTGTATAGAGTGTTGTTCCATGTATTAATAGTTTACTGACATTGTATACATATCATTAGACAGCGTGACATTTTCACTGGCCGTAAAAATTATCTCCAGTTACCATGGATCCAGTAGCCCAGCTGGCTCTGCAGTTGCAGGGATTATCCATGGAGCTGACGGACATTAAGTCCAAAGTTTTGTCTCCCCTGGAGCAAACCAGAGTTGAACCTAAGGTTGCTCTCCCGGACAGGTTCACTGGTGGGCGAGACAAATTTTTCACCTTCCGGGAGGCATGTAAATTGTATTTTCGGCTTCGGCCTCGATCATCAGGGAGTGAGGAGCAGAAAGTGGGAATTGTTATCTCACTTCTGCAAGGGGACCCTCAATCCTGGGCATTTTCCCTTCCTCCGGGATCCCCGGCTCTACTGTCTGTAGATCAATTTTTTACTGCCCTGGGATTGGTATATGATGACCCAGATCGGGTCTCTCTTGCTGAGACAAAATTACGTAAGATACAGCAGGGAGATCGTCCGGCAGAGGAATTTGCTTCTGAGTTTTGTAGATGGGCCACAGATACTCAGTGGAATGACCCAGCTCTTAGGAGCCAGTTTTGTCATGGGCTTTCTGATAAATTAAAAGACGTTTTGGCTCAGTATGAGTCTCCTCCTTCTCTGGAGGCTGCTATGGCCTTAGCTATCCGTACTGATAGACGGCTTCGGGAGAGGGGTGAGGTAACCCCACTCCCTGTTGTTTCTCCACCTACCACTAAAGTCCCTTATGTTGAGGTTCCCCTTGTCTGTTCGGATGAGCCTATGCAGTTGGGAGGGACATCATTTCGTAGGAGGGGATTGGCGGTACGCCGCAGGACTAGAAGATGTTTTTTCTGCGGGAAAGAGGGACATTTTGTTGGAGAATGTCCATCCCGTGCCTTGTTGAGCCAAAAGTCGCCGGAAAACTGTTAATCCCAGGTTGTGTGGTGGACGACAACCTGGGAGTATGTATTTCATCCGCCAGTTCTTCTCAGTTCCTTGTACCAGTGGAGGTGGTAGTTGGTACGAGAGTGGAGAGATTGTCTGTTCTTCTTGATAGTGGTTCCGGGGCTAATCTGGTTGACGCTCAGTTTGCTCAGGCTCAAGGTATGCATCTGAGTGTATTGGTCAAACCGATCCCTATATTCTCCATTGACGCCAGGCCTCTCGGCCAAGGTAGCTTTGTTCATGAGGTTCATAACATTGACCTTCGGGTAGGGGCAATACATAGGGAACAATTATCTTGCTATGTGTTGGAGGGTCTACCTACTCCCATTGTGTTGGGACTTCCTTGGCTGGTTAAACATAACCCTGTGATTAATTGGCAGTCCAGAGAAATAAGCCAATGGGGTGAGTTTTGCAAAAGCAACTGCATGAACACAGTCATCAGGGTGGTCGTACCTAGTACATTGCCTCCTTTTTTGGAGGATTTTGGGGATGTTTTCTCTGAGGAGGGGTGTCAGGAGTTGCCTCCTCATCGCGTGTATGACTGCTCTATTAATCTCCTTCCTGATGCTAAGTTGCCTAAAGCTAGGTTGTATAATCTTTCTGGTCCTGAGAGGCAGGCTATGAAAGATTATATTTCTGAAAGTCTGGCCAAAGGGCATATTAGACCTTCATCTTCCCCAGTAGCCGCGGGGTTCTTCTTTGTGAAGAAGAAAGATGGAGGCCTACGCCCTTGCTTGGATTTCCGCGAACTTAATCGGATTACTGTTCGAGATCCGTATCCACTCCCTCTTATTCCTGATCTCTTCAATCAAATTGTTGGCGCCAAATGGTTTTCTAAATTGGATCTCAGGGGGGCGTATAATCTGATTAGGATAAAAGAGGGGGATGAGTGGAAAACGGCGTTTAACACGCCGGAGGGACATTATGAGAACCTAGTCATGCCTTTTGGTCTGACTACTGCACCAGCAGTATTCCAACATTTTGTTAATGACATTTTTCGTCACCTTGTGGGGCTGTTTGTGGTTGTATATTTGGACGACATTTTAATTTACTCGCCAGATCTTGTGTCTCATCAGGAGCATGTGAGACAGGTGTTGCAGATCTTGCGAGACAATAAATTATACGCCAAACTGGAGAAGTGTGTATTTGCCGTACAGGAACTTCAGTTTTTGGGTTTTTTGGTGTCAGCCTCCGGTTTCCGTATGGACCCTGAAAAGGTGAGAGCAGTGCTTGAATGGGATCAGCCAGGGGATCTTAAGGCTCTGCAGCGTTTTTTGGGGTTTGCTAACTACTACCGGAAATTTATTTGTAATTTCTCATCTGTCGTCAAACCTCTCACTGACATGACAAGAAAAGGGACGGATTTTTCTAAATGGTCGGACAAAGCTTGCCAAGCCTTTTCCTCTTTGAAGAAATGTTTTGCTTCGGCACCCGTTCTCATCCAACCAGATGCATCTCAGCCGTTCATTGTGGAGGTGGATGCGTCTGACGTAGGGGTGGGTGCTATATTGTCCCAGGGTCCGTCCCCTGGTAAATGGCATCCGTGCGCTTTCTTTTCTAAGAAATTGTCGTCCGCCGAAAGGAATTATGATATCGGCAATAGGGAACTTTTGGCCATTAAGTTAGCTTTTGAAGAATGGCGTCACTTTTTGGAGGGGGCAGTCCACCCGGTTACCGTTATTACTGATCACAAGAACCTGTTGTATTTGGAATCCGCTAAGCGTCTGAATTCCAGACAAGCTCGATGGTCGTTGTTTTTTACCAGGTTTAATTTTGTCGTCACTTATCGCCCGGGTCTAAGAATGTAAAGGCTGATGCTTTGTCTCGCAGTTTCCCAGGGGCCGGGAAAACGGACGATCCGATTCCTATCCTTCAGGAGGGGGTGGTAGTGTCGGCTGTATGTTCTGAGCTTGAGGAGGAGGTGTTAGAGGCTCAGGGGGACGCCCCTGCAGGACCTCCAGGGAGACTGTTTGTCCCAAATCTGTTGAGACAAAAGGTTATTGAGGCACATCATAATTCTGCTCTAGCAGGACATCCAGGGAGTAAGGCTACTTTAGATCTCCTTTCTCGCCGGTTTTGGTGGCCTAATGCTAATAAAGATGTTATAACTTTTGTCACGTCCTGTGGGGTTTGTGCTCGCTCTAAAACCCCTCATACCCGTCCGTCTGGGACCCTTTTACTCTTGAAACTTCCGGAGCGTCCATGGACTCATTTATCTATGGACTTCATTACGGACCTTTGTGTAGCCCTGGTATGTAAGGCACACATAAAATCCTGGAGGATGTGCGGAGAGGTAACAGTTTAATGCTTGATATCCATTCACTCCATCACACACTTGGACACACCCATAGGGTATATAAGGTAGTGACATGCAGCAGAGCTCAGTTTGTTTCCTGTCTGAGAAGAGCTCAGATCAGTGGAGATCAGTCAGTCAGTGAAGCAGGGTAGCTCACCTGATGAGAAAGAAGAGTTGCAGCAGATACTTCAGCCGCCTGTCCCAAGGACAGTGAAGTTCAGTCTGATAGAGATTCCTGAACTAGGAGAATACTGAGAATCTGTCAGCGAGCTCTAAGAAAGAAGCAAGAAGAATTGACTTTTACCGCCAAGAAAGCTGGAGTGCTTATGTTAAGAGCGCGAGCAGGGCGAAGGGCGTAGTGGAAGAAGTTAGAGCAGTGCCTTAGATATTGGATTATCTGCACTATTAGCCGGTCACTGGGGACCGAAGTGTTGCTATCGCTTCACGCATAGTAACGAGAAAACCAGAGACTCGCTGGACTACAAGTCGCAGGAGTAAGCCCTTAGTGTCGGTACGTAACCGGAGTCAGGTGGAATAGGGACTTTGAGTCAAGCGCAGACAAAAGTAAGAACCTAGTTTCATCACTTGGAAGGCTCCACCACAATGCTGACCGGGCAGTACAGCTATAGAGTTAGCTGGAGTATTCGGAGTTAACTACGCTTCATGCAAGTTGGACTCACCTACATATTGGAAGTTAAGGAGGCCTCTAACCTGCTCAGCTGTTATCTCGAAGCACATTCTCCACCCCAACCAGCTCCCCGGGACCTGCCTAAACATCTGACAAGTAAAAGGTATGGAAAGACGCTGGATGGTGTGAGACTGATTCATTTAACTGCACCCTACATCATTATAACCATAGACTCAGAGGGACAGTCCCACCTGTGGGGGACCCGTCATCTAGCTGCCACAACATCCCCTCAGAGATCTACAGCAGCGCTGGTCTTAGTGATCAGACAACTACAGGTGGCGTCACGAACTGTTATCTACCAATCCCCTGTAAATAATCCCCCCCATCATACGCCTGACCGCCAGGGACACGGAACGAGCCACCGCTGCCAGTGACACAAATCCCATAGACTTTCATGGGCTCGGCTCGGAGTACCCCATATCCCTGGAAACCCACAATTGTGGTGCGTGGTCGAGTCACCTTCCTCCGTCGTCAGGGAATACTGTCATACTGGTGGTTGTTGACAGGTTCAGTAAGATGGCACATTTCGTTGCTCTTCCTGCACTCCCTAATGCTAAAACTCTGGCGCAGGTGTTCATTAGGGAGATCGTTAGACTTCATGGGTTGCCTTCTGATGTGGTGTCAGATAGGGGGTCTCAGTTTGTGTCCAAATTTTGGAGGCATTTTGTTTACGTCGGGGGATGCAATTGTCATTTTCCTCGGCTTTTCACCCGCAGACCAATGGTCAGACAGAGCGTCTGAATCAGAGTTTAGAGACATATCTCCGGTGTTTTGTCTCAGAGAACCAAGAGGACTGGTCTTCTTTCTTGCCTCTGGCAGAGTTCGCTCTTAACAACAGGCGGAGCGAGTCCACTGGTAAGTCCCCGTTTTTTGGGGCATATGGTTTTCATCCCCAGTTTTGTACTTTCAATGGGGGGGGCCCTTCTGGAGTTCCTGAGGAGGAGCGTTTCTCGTCGTCACTTGCTTCTGTGTGGAGAGGTGTATTGAATAATCTGAGTGCGATGGGGAACCGTTACAAACGTATGGCTGATAGGAGGAGAGTTTCTGGTCCAGATCTGAATGTGAACGATCTGGTATGGTTGTCTACCAGGAATATAAAACTTAAAGTGCCCTCCTGGAAACTGGGTCCCAGATTCATCGGGCCGTACAGGATCAGTTCCATAATTAATCCGGTGGCATTTCGTCTGGACCTCCCTCCTACGTTTAAAATTCATAATGTGTTCCACAAGTCATTACTTAAAAGGTATGTGGCACCAGTCATACCGTCACCTCTACCTCCTCCTCCTGTGTTGGTCAATGGTAACTTGGAATTTCAAGTATCAAAGATCATTGACTCACGTCTGAATCGCCGGTCCCTTCAGTACTTGGTGCATTGGAAGGGGTATGGTCCAGAGGAGAGGACGTGGGTCCCTGCGTCTGATGTTAACGCAGATCGTTTGGTTCGGACCTTCCACAGAACTCACCCGGCAGGCCTGGCCCTGAGGGTCCGGAGGCCCCTCGTAGAAGGGGGGGTACTGTCATGTGTGCATTGCCACGAAGATCGTCGCGGTTGCACATTTTGACTTCTCACAGCTGAGCTGCTGTTTCTTTGTGTTTGGCAGCTAGGGAGTTAATTCTGTCTGTGCTCGGTGCTGGGACTGGGTGCAGTTTCTCCCGGCTGCAATTGATTATTTGTTGATTGGTTTCCTTTAAATTCCTGGTTGTCTGCTTGGGGAGTTGCCAGTGAAACCTTCATGCAGACCACAGATAGGAATGAATCTGTATAGACTTTAGTTGTGAGCTCCTTAGTTGTTCTAAGCTCAACTTGGTTAGAGTTTATTTCCCAGACCATTTATGTTCCTTTGGTGTTTGAGTGTGTATGCAAGCGAGTGTTATCCTGTCTGTCTTATATGTCTAATCTGTGTATTTAGCTGAGATCAGCCCATATCCCTTTGGTGGTAGTCAGGATCCTTCTTAGGACTGATTACAGGGTTCAGGGTCTGATAGGAGACAGGGTTAGGTTGGAGACTTGGACCTCTGAACCATTATCAGTACCTCCAAGGTGAGGGATTAGTTAGGACCCCAGTTTAGGGTCAGGTTAGATCCCGGTCCACCTCTTTCCTGTTTCAGCTCATCAAGTCCTCAAGATTAACCCTGAGTTCAGCAGATATCGTGTCAGGTAAATCTATTCTATACTTACATGCTGATGTTGCTATACTAGTTGTTGTATAGAGTGTTGTTCCTGTATTAATAGTTTACTGACATTGTATACATATCATTAGACAGCGTGACAAAAGATCTTTGGACAAATTAATAAACAACATGTATGTAAGTACCTGGACAAGAATGAAGTGCTTAACCAGAGTCAGCATGGGTTTGTAACTAATAAGTTATGTCATACTAATTTAATTTCCTTCTATGACAGAATCACTGACTGGGTGGATCAGGGAAATGCTGTAGATATAGTATATCTTGACTTCAGCAAAGCATTCAACAAAGTATCTCACACAATCCTTAATGAAAAAATGACTAAGTATGGAATGGACAAGGCAACTGTTAGGTGGATTCATAACTGGCTTAGTGATCGGACCCAAAGAGTGGTAGTAAATGGCTGCACATCCAGTTGGAAGAATGTCTCAAGTGGGGTACCACAAGGCTCTGTTTTGGGCCCTGTATTGTTCAACATCTTTATCAATGATTTAGATGAAGGAATTGAGGGTAAACTGATTAAATTTGCTGATGACACAAAGCTAGGAGGGATAGCTAATACTAGAGAAGAGAGAGAGGATTCAACAAGATATAAATAAACTGGAGCAGTGGGCAGCAACTAACAGAATGGTTTTTAACATAGAAAAATGCAAAGTTCTACATCTGGGCAATAAAAATGAAAAAAGCATTTTCAGAATGGGAGAAATTGGGCTAAGCAACAGCACATGTGAAAAAGACTTGGGTATACTAATAGATCACAGACTGAACATGAGTCAACAGTGTGATGCAGCAGCAAAAAAGGCAAATACAATTCTGGGATGTATTAACAGAAGCATACAGTCTAGATCACGTGGAGTCATTTTTGCACTCTATTCCTCTTTGGTCAGACCTCATCTGGAATACTGTGTCCAGTTTTGGGCACCACATTTTAAAAAAGACATCAACAAACTGGAGCAAGTTCAGAGAAGAGCAACCAGAATGGTGTCCGGTCTGCAAACCATGTCCTATGAGGAACGGTTACAGGATTTGGGAATGTTTAGCTTGCAAAATATAAGACTGAGAGGAGACTTAATAGCTGTCTACAAATATCTCAAGGGCTGTCACATTGTAGAAGGATTATCTTTATTCTCATTTGCACAAGGAAAGACTAGAAGCAATGTGATGAAACTGAATGGGAGGAGACACAGATTAGATATTAGAAAAAACTTTTTGACAGAGTGATCAATGAGTGGAACAGGCTGACACGAGAGGTGGTGAGTTCTCCTTCAAACAGAGGCTGGACAGACATCTGTCTGGGATGATTTAGTGAATCCTGCTTTGAGCAAGGGGTTGGACCAGATGACCCAGGAGGTCCCTTCCAACTCTACCATTCTATGATTCTATGATATCTCCAGTATTAGATCAGATAGATGGGGTGGACAGCAGTGTGAGAGTAGCCTCTTCTTCAGGGGCGTAACTAGGAACGGCAGGGCCCCACAGCAAACTTCACAATGGGCCCCCCCCCTCGCGCGCGTTGCCAATCCCGGTCTACCCAAGTTGTGTTAAGAAAGATACCTTTATTATCCAAAATTAGAGGTTTTTGGAGTAATGATAGTGAAATAACAGAAAAGAACCAACTCCCAGGAAGCAACTGAGGTAGTGACGAAGGTAGGCTTTCTCCAGAGTAAATATGTGAAGAAACTTGTAATCCAGCCTGCAAATTGCTTTCAAAACGGATGATTTATTCAGTAGAACAACAGTCCGGTATACAGAATAATCTAAGATTGTTCTGTATACCGTACTTCTGCACCACGCCCTCACCAATTACACATGTGAGGAGTGACAGCCTCAGCTCTGCTACATGTGAGGAGTGACAGCCTCAGCTCTGCTACATGTGAGGAGTGACAGACTCAGTTCTGCTACATGTGAGGAGTGACAGCCTCAGCTCTGCTACATGTGAGGAGGAACAGCCTCAGCTCTGCTACATGTGAGTAGGGACAGCCTCAGCTCTGCTACATTCGAGGAGTGACAGCCTCAGCTCTGCTACATGTAAGGAGTGACAGCCTCATCTCTGCAACATGTGAGGAGTGACAGTCTCAGCTCTGCTACTTGTATAGCAAAGCTGAGGCTGTCGCTCCACACATGTAGCAGAGATGAGGCTGTCACTCTCGCATGTAGCAGAGCTGAGGTTGCTACTTGTCACATGTAGCAGAGCTGAGGTTGTTACTTGTCACATGTAGCAGAGCTGAGGTTGTTACTTGTCACATGTAGCAGAGCTGAGGTTGTTACTTGTCACATGAGCAGAGCTGAGGTTGTTACTTGTCACATGAGCAGAGCTGAGGTTGCTACTTGTCACATGTAGCAGAGCTGAGGTTGTTACTTGTCACATGTAGCAGAGCCGAGGTTGCTACTTGTCACATGTAGCAGAGCTGAGGTTACTTGTCACATGTAGCAGAGCGAGGTTGTTACTTGTCACATGTAGCAGAGCTGAGGTTACTTGTCACATGTAGCAGAGCTGAGGTTGCTACTTGTCACATGTAGCAGAGCTGAGGTTGCTACTTGTCACATGAGCAGAGCTGAGGTTTACTTGTCACATGTAGCAGAGCTGAGGTTGCTACTTGTCACATGAGCAGAGCTGAGGTTGTTACTTGTCACATGAGCAGAGCTGAGGTTGTACTTGTCACATGAGCAGAGCTGAGGTTGTTACTTGTCACATGAGCAGAGCTGAGGTTGTTACTTGTCACATGAGCAGAGCTGAGGTTGTACTTGTCACATGAGCAGAGCTGAGGTTGTTATTTGTCACATGAGCAGAGCGAGGTTGCTACTTGTCACATGTAGCAGAGCTGAGGTTGTTATTTGTCAATGTAGCAGAGCTGAGGTTGTTACTTGTCACATGTAGCAGAGCTGAGGTTGTTACTTGTCAAATGTAGCAGAGCTGAGGTTGTACTTGTCAAATGTAGCAGAGCTGAGGTTTACTTGTCACATGTAGCAGAGCTGAGGTTGCTACTTGTCACATGTAGAAGAGCTGAGTGTTACTTGTCACATAAGCAGAGCTGAGGTTGTTACTTGTCACAATTAGCAGAGCTGAGGTTGCTACTTGTCACATGTAGCAGAGTTGAGGTTGTTACTTGTCACATGTAGCAGAGCTGAGGTTGCTACTTGTCACATGTAGCAGAGCCGAGGTTGCTACTTGTCACATGTAGCAGAGCTGAGGTTGTTACTTGTTACATGTAGCAGAGCTGAGGTTGTTACTTGTCACATGTAGCAGAGATCAGGGTGTCACTCGTCACTTGTAGCAACCATGAGGCTGTTACTGGGCCAGGGGGAGGCTACTGGTGACTGAGGCCCCGTGCCCAACAGGGCCCAGGGGGAGGTTAGTGGTGACTTGAGGCTTGCGTCAAACAGGGCCCAGGAGCCCGAGGCCCTGTTGGAATGCGGGCCCCTTGCTACCTGGGCCCTGTGTTGAATGTGGGCCCCCTGCACTGCAGCCTGGGGCCTGGGCCCTGTTAGATCCTGCCTGCACCTGCCCTCCCAGTCACCATTGAGCAGCCAAGCCTCTTCTCACTGTTGAGAGACTCACGGTACTCACCCTGCTCGCCCGGGCTTCCACCTGCTTGTCCAGTCAGCCTGCTGCTTCATGTGGTCTGCCTGGCCGTCTGCTGTCCGCCCCCACATGCACACACGCTGTGACGGACGGACCATAATGCACTGGGCCGCAGCTTAAAGCTACAGTGCTCATTTCTGTTCGCTGTCTGCATTTACAACACTGTAGTGTCTCTTTAAAACAACACAGTGTTGTTATGCATCAGCGTTCAGAGTCAGAAGCCTGAACAAAATGTTGGGAGGGGGCCCGAGCGCGGATCCATTTGCCAGCGTGCTCGGGCCCCCCTTTTTGCTCCTAAATCACAGGGCAGCTGCAGCAGGGACGGGCCCCCTTCTAGCCCGGGCCCTGTGGCAGCTGCTTCCCCTGCTTCCACTATAGTTCCGCCCCTGCTCTTCTTACCACAGCACCCCTGGTCTCTCAATGTATTAGGTCAGATAGATAGGCAATACAATACTCTTTTCATCCTTCTCATGTAACTTAGGCAATTACTGTAGGCAAATTTATTACAGCAAAAATAAACTGCAGCTCTGCTGCAGGTTTTGATATTGATAATAAACTCTTCCCATAAATATGTAACCGGGGCACAAAAACTGATATACTAATAAACAACAGGAGGACAATAAAGTATAAAGTGTCAGTAAAAAACAGTTTTATTGAAGTAAAAAGCTTACAATTACTAACATAATATCACAAAGATATTCATATTACCAATATTCAATAGGTTACTAACATCTATAATAGGGACAATACCACAAAACTAGAACCAATACATCTCATGTAAAAAGGTGCACATTCAATACCAGATAGTAATTAATATGTGCAATGCTGCTACTTATAAACTAATACTAGAAAGGTGTTAACATGTCTCATAATATAGACTGCACTTACATGAGAGGTGGGTAAAGTGTGGCGTCCCCCAAGCGCCTCAACGCGCGTTTCGTCTCTTCCTCAGGAGGCGAACGCTGGGGGAAGGGGTTTGGTGCATTAAATAGTATGAGCATCCAATCAGCCTCTGTTCCTAACCGGTGTCCACATGCCAAATGTAATAAGCTAAATGTCTCCGTGTGCACTTCCGGTATCATGCTGCGCATGCGCTGCCAACGTCATCCATCACCAGGGATGCAGTGGATCGCGGCCGTGGAACGCAAGCCACATGAGCCGTCAGTTAAGACAGAGCATGCGCCCGGCTCCCATTGTCCGCTTGCCACTGCGTCCATGGATAAGTCTGCCTCGCATGCGATCAACCCGGAAACCATCACGTGTCGAATGATGCTAAACTATAGTGACGTATGTATGAGAAAACTAGGTGTGTATAGATTGTATAATTTAATAAAAACTAAAAATAATAAATAACGATACACGAGCAGATAATTGTGCAGTGCCAATTATTACAAATATAGTTACAATATGAATAAAAATAAAAATAACAATAACTATAACAGTGTCAATACATGAATACATCTATAGAGTACCCACCAATCATAATAATACTCATATTCAGTGATATGTGACATAAAATATCTATATACTTAAAGTGACAGTGTGCACATTATATAAATAAGTCATACCATATTATCAGAATTTCCTTTACAAAAATGACTAAATGCCATTCTATACATATAACAGAATACGTTTTTATACATATTCAAAGTGACCATGTGCTGTGTATTTCATATACATTTATACATCAATAGAATACAACCAAGAAAAAAATAAATAAAAAAATATATAAAATAAAATAATAATAATAATGAAAACAATAAAATAAAATGAATAATAAAAAATAAATAAACAATAAATAAAAAATAATAAAAAATAATAAATGCTAAATTTTTTTTAACATATTCTGTTATATGTATAGAATGGCATTTAGTACAATCTATACACACCTAGTTTTCTCATACATACGTCACTATAGTTTAGCATCATTCGACACGTGATGGTTTCCGGGTTGACGCATGCGAGGCAGACTTATCCATGGACGCAGTGGCAATGCGGACACCGGTTAGGAACAGAGGCTGATTGGATGCTCATACTATTTAATGCACCAAACCCCTTCCCCCAGCGTTCGCCTCCTGAGGAAGAGACGAAACGCGCGTTGAGGCGCTTGGGGGACGCCACACTTTACCCACCTCTCATGTAAGTGCAGTCTATATTATGAGACATGTTAACACCTTTCTAGTATTAGTTTATAAGTAGCAGCATTGCACATATTAATTACTATTTGGTATTGAATGTGCACCTTTTTACATGAGATGTATTGGTTCTAGTTTTGTGGTATTGTCCCTATTATAGATGTTAGTAACCTATTGAATATTGGTAATATGAATATCTTTGTGATATTATGTTAGTAATTGTAAGCTTTTTACTTCAATAAAACTGTTTTTTACTGACGCTTTATACTTAATTGTCCTCCTGTTGTTTATTGTTTTATAGGTTTTGATATTGAGTCTACAAACATCAAACAACGCCACTCTAAAAACAACACTCTCCTAGCTGCAGTCTGAACAGGGCACATATAATCACTGACAAGAAGGATAAGGACAGATTTAATTAATAAAGTAAAAATTCCAATAACAGAAAATTCCAACAAGATTCCAACTTTAGTTTAAACACATAGTTCATATTACAAGTCCATTTCCCAAATAGTTCAGCATAATGTACACATTTTATATGATGACCCAATTATCACTGACATTTTGAAAGATGGTATTAGAATAGTGCCCAGGAAAGCAAAAACCTTAGGAAATGCATTGTCACCTAGCTTACATGTTACTCATGATAATAGGCCTGTATCACAAACATGGCTATCACTTAAAGGTTTTTATAAATGCGGTCAGTCTCCATGCAAAATCTGTGGTATCTTTCAAAACCAACCATTTTCACAACCAAAAAATTCACTATTAAGAGCTTCCTAAACTGCAGCAGTGACCATGCGGTATATATTATGGAATGTACGATTTGCAACCTCAAATATGTTGGTTCTACCATCCGTAAGCTCAAGACTAGAATCAGAGAGCATCTTTATGATATCAAGGAGTCTACTGACAGAAATATGTGACATGTTATCCCAGCACCCCTGGTCTTTTAATGTATTAGGTCACATAGATAGGCTGGACAGCACTGTGAGCAGCCTCTTCTTACCACAGCATCCTTGGTCCTCTCAATTTATTAGGTGAAATAGACAGGCTACACAGCAGTGTGAGCTGCCTATTCTTACACCAGCACCCCTGGACTCTCAATGTATTAGGTCAGATTGACGGGGTGGACCGCAGTGTGAGCAGCCTCGTCTTACGTCAACATCCCTGGTATATCCAGTATTAGATCAGATAGATGGGGTGGACAGCCATGTGAGCAGCCACTTTTTACCTCACCAGCCTTGGTTTCCACATATATTACATCAGATAGATGGAGTGGACAGCTGTGTGAGCAGCCTCTTATTACCTCAGCAGTCCTGGTATCTCAAGTATGAGAACAGATAGACAGGGTGGACAGCAGTGTGAGCAGCCACTTCCGAACTCTGCAGTACTGGAATTTCCAGTATTAGATCAGATACACGTTGCTGGAGTCCTGGGTTCGAATCCCACCAAGTACAACATCTGCAGGGAGTTTGTATGTTCTCCCCTTGTTTGCGTGGGTTTCCTCCGGGTACTCCGGTTTCCTCCCACACTCCTAAAAAACATACTGATAGGGAATCTAGATTGTGAGCCCCATCGGGGACAGCGACGATAATGTGTGCATACTGTAAAGCGCTGCGGAATATGTTAGCGCTATATAAAAATAAATAATAATAATTAATATTATCTCAAGTAATAGATCAGTTAGACATGGTGGACAGCAGTGTGAGCAGCCACTTCTTACCCCAGCAGCTCTGTTCTCTCAATGCATGAGGTCAGGTAGATGGGGTGGACAGCAGTGTTAGAAGCCTCTTCTTACCTCAGCACTCCTGATATCTCCAGTATTAGGTCAGATAGACAGCATTGCGATCAGTCTCTTTTTACCTCAGCAGTCCTAGTATCTCCAGTATTAGATCAGATAGACGGTGTGGACAGCAGTCTGAACAGCTTTTTCTCACCACAGCACTTTGGTCTCTCAGTGTATTAGGTCAGATAGACAGGGTGTACAGCAGTGTGAGTAGCCTCTTCTAACCTCAGCACCCCTGGTCTCTCAATATGTTAAGTCCGATAGATGGGGTGGACAGCAGTATGAGCAGCCTCTTATTACCTCAGCAGCCCTGCTATCTCCAGTATTAGCTCAGATAGAAAGGCTGGACAGCAGTGTGAGTAGCTTTTTTAACCACAACAGCACTGGTATCTCAAGTATTAGAACAAATAGACAGGGTGGACAGTAATGTGAGCAGCCTCTTTCTACCTCAGCAGCCCTAGTGTCCAAATGTATTAGGACAAATAGATGGTTTTGACAGCAATGTGAGCAGCCTCTTCTTGCCTCAGCCGCATTGGTATTTCCAGTATTAGATCATATAAAAATGGTGGACAGCAATGTGAGCAGCCAGTTCTTACCTCAACAGCCCTGGTATCTCCAATATCAGATAAAAGGCGTGGAAAGCAGTGTGAGCAGCCTCTTCTTACCTCAGCGCCCTTGGTATCTCCAGTATTGGATCAGATAGACAGGATGGATAGCATTGTGATCAGTCTCTTCTTAACTCAGCAGCCCTGATCTCTCATTGTAAGAGGTCAGGAAGATGGGGTGGACAGGAGTATGAGCAGCCTCTTCTAACCTCAGCATCCCTGGTCTCTCAATGTATTAGGTCAAATAGATGGGGTGGACAGCAGAGTGAGAGGCCTTTTCTTACCTCAGCACCCCTGGTATCTCTAGTATTAGGTCAGATAGATGCGGTGGACAGCAGTGTGAGCAGCCTCTTCTCTTCTTACCTCAGCACACCTGATATCTCCAGTATTATGTTAGATGGGGTGGAGAGCAGTGTGAGCAGCTTCTTCTTACCTCAGAACCGCTGGTATCTCCAGTATAAGATCAGATAGACAAGTGTTGTGAATGTTTTGGAAATGAATTCTGAGCAGAAGCTCCCTCTGGTGGTTACAAACAGTACTGAACCATTCAATGAGGATTGGCAATCAGGAATTACAGACTGGTCTGATATAAGGGAGGTTCCCTCCCATCATGGTTGCCGGTGATCAATTGTTCTTGTCTCAACTGTGGTTCCTGGTTCACTTGGAAGCTTGCTGAGTCTTGCCTCTTCTTCTGCTTTCAGATAAGATATTTTTTGTTTTTGTTTTTGTGCTTACCATTTGCATATTTCTCTGCATTTCTGTGAGGTTAGCCAGGTTCCCCCCCGGGGGGCTTGGGCTCCTCTCAGTTCCGCTGGAGCCATTGTTATTTGTTCATTTGCCTTTGCCAGTTTTTTCAGTGGCTGCGGCTTAGTTTTGTTACACCAGAGAACTGATTTAGGTGGTAGAGGTCGTGTGATCTCAGGTGTTTTTGCAATCAGTAGCGTTGGCATTTTTTAGGTTTTTTTTGGACTGCAGTGAGTATCCTTTCTATCCTTTTCTGTCTAGGCAGATTGGGCCCCAGCATTTGCTCATACTATTTTCTATCTGTGTCTTTATTTCCTCTCGTCTAACCGCCATTACATGTTTGGGGGCTTCCTATGTTCTTTGGGGATCTGCTCCGGGGCAGATAGCTTTCCTCTTTCTATCTTTAGGTGTAGTTAATCTCTCAGGCCGTGACGAGGCGTCTATGACCAACGTAGGAACGCTCCACGGCTGCCTTTAGTTGTTGTGGTTAGTCAGGGTACTGCAATCCAATAGATTCCAACCTCTCTGGTGTATTGCCGTTTTTGCCTGCTCTCCTCAGCACCAAAACACAACAGACAAGCTAGATAGCAGAGTGAGGAACCTCTTCTTACCACAGCACTCCTGTGTCTCTCAATATATTGGGTCAGAGAAACAGGGAGGACAGCACTGTGAGCAGCCTCTTCTTTCCTCAGCAGCCCTATTTTCTCCAGCATTAGATCCGAAAGACAGGATAGACAGCATTGCGAGCTGCCTCTTCTTACCACAGCACCACTGGTCTCTCAAAGTATTAAATCAGAGAGGCAGGTGTTATGTTTCGGTAGCTGAGGAGAAATTGCAAAAAAAAGCCAAAGTAGTAATACACCAGAGAGGCTGAAAACTATTGGATTGCAGTACACTAAACTAACCGCCACACTAGAAGTAGCCGTGGAGTGTACCTATTGTGATCCTAGACGCCTCGTCACAGCCGGAGAGATAACTACACCTAAAGGCAGAAAGATGAAAGCTATCTGCTCCGGAGCAGAATCCCCAAAGAAATAAGAAGCCCCCAAACATGTAATGGCGGTTAGACAAGAAGAAAACACGGACACAGACAGAAAATAGAATGAGCAAACGCTGGGGCCCAATCCGTCTAGATAGAAAAGTATAGGAAAGAATTCTGACTGCAACCCAAAAAAACCCTGACAAAAATACCAACACGTCTGATTAACAAAAAACCTGAGATCACACGATCTCTACCACCTTAATCAGATCTCTGGTGTAACTCACAACAACTCAGCAAATAAAAAGTGACAAAAGAACAAAGCAAAAGTGCAAACACAAATTGAGCACAATTGCAGCGCCAGACCCCAAAAGGGGACCAGGCTGTAGTCCACTGCAAGCAGCATACCAGCAGTGAAAATCCAACAGAGGAAAAAAAACAACAAAACACTTATCTGAATGAGAGCAGGAAAGCAAGCTGTGCTCCAAGCAAGACCAGGAGGAACAATTGATTACCGGCAAGGCTGATGGGAACTCAGGTCACTTATATCATACCATTTAGAGCCAACTGAAGGCCATTCAGTAATTAGTTCATTACCCTCAGCAACCACCGGAGGGAGCCCCAGCCCAGAAATCGCCTCCAAAGTATTCACAACAGGCAGGGTGCACAGCAGTGTGAGAAGCCTTTTCTTACCCCAGTACCCCTGGTCTTTCAATGTATTAGGTCAGATAGATGGGTTGACAACAGTATGAGTAGCCTATTGTTACCACAGCACTCCTGGTCTCTCAATGTATTAGGTCAGTCAGACAGGGTACACAGCAGTGTGAGCAGCCACTTCTTACTCCAGCACCCCTGGTCTCTCAATGTATTAGACGGGGTGGAAAGCAGTGTGAGCAGTCACTTCTTATCTCAGCATCCCTGGTATCTCCAGTATTAGATCAAATAAACATGATTGACAGCAGTGGGAGCAGCGTCTTCTTACCCCACCGCCGCAGGTCTCTCAATGTATTAGGTCAGATAAATGGGGTGGGCAGCAGTGTGAGCAGTCACTTCTTACCTCAGCATCCCTCGCATCTCCAATATTAGATCAGACAAACATGATGGACAGCAGTGTGTGCATCCTCTTCTTACCTTCTTACACCCCCTCCCAGGAGTATGCAGAGGGGCTAGAAATTGCAGAAATCGATGGGAACAGTGCTCAAATGACATGGTAACAGCATGTGGAAGACCCCTCGAAGCTTTTCTGACTCCGAGGCCACTGCTGTGAACAATGTTGTCAGAGTCTTACGCCACTTTTATAGACACATAATAAAACATATGAAAACTAAACCAAAATGGATTTTCCTATGAAATATGTTAAGGATCATCCTTTCCAGGGTAATGACTTGTATATAAGGCAAAATAAATAATCAAAAACAAAAATGCTTCTCCACACCTTGGGCTATGTTCACACATAGCATTTTTGATGCGTTTTTGAACTTTAGCATTGCTTTCAACCAAGACAAATTGTCAGGAAATATGTAAGTCTTATTGTTCAATCATGCACACTGAACTCTGCTACATCTGCTTGGTGCCTGCCAGCTCATCACAGATGCTGCAGCTTTGATCCCCCGCACGGCCCCCCTTCTCCCTATTGATAATACAAGCTGTAATCTGAAATTCCAGTGTGTGATTCCTTCCCCTTGCCTTCCTGGCAGCTCTGAAACCACATGGTGAGTTTTTTTGTTTGTGGAAACTTAAGCATTAGGGCATAACTTGACCCCAATTAGTGATAAAGTATGAAGCTTACATATTCCGAATGTACACCGATAGATCTATAACCCAGTGAAATCTCTAGGATCCAAAACTATCAGAATCCAAGGAATGGATTTCTCCGTACTCGGGTCATGTATCCATTTCGTGTTTGGATTTAAATGAACGCCAATTTCATGCTGAGGAAAATGATAATTTGGTCATTGCTCTACGAGGTTCCCGGCCAGAGATATGAACTTAATAAAGTGTTAGTAAATTTTCAGTCCTTGTGAAAGGGGGAGTATATCCCATAGCTTCGCCCCCTCAGTGATGTCATGAACAGCAAGGTATAAGTTTATGTAGCCCATTTAGGAATCCCTCTCTCTCTCTCTTTGCCTGAGAAGTGAACTACCAGAACCTGATCGGATGCATTGGGACGTATGCCCCACCTCCCTGCCGCATGGCTTACTATGGAATGATATAAGATCCCTGTAAGTTTATTTTCACTGTTAATCCCTTTTTATTTGTAATTGCTTGTACATATTGTAATTTGTCTCATTTTATAATATATTTTTTATAATTTTGTTAACACTGCCTATTCTTTTTGGAGTAAAATTATAAAACTTTACTAGCTTTGTTCTACTTGCTCTAAAAGTATCCCCACATCCTCCGTGCTAAATTAAGCCAATGCTACTGCTTGGGGTTGGCTCCTGACCCGATATTAATTAAATCAGGAGCTGGTGGCAGCAAAGTGTGTTCTGGGCTTTTGAGGAGACCCTGGCAGTGACGGACGGAGTTTGAAAAGTGTATATCCCCCTGGGATGGGTATAGGTCATTGCCCTCACTGCAGAGTGCTTAATAACCAGTACACATCCAGGTGGCCTGTCTGGTGACTACTTATCCTAGGTGCAGTTCCCTGACTGACTGAGAGTAAAGGGGGGCACCAGAGAGCTGCAAGTTCCAAACCGGAAGTGGAAGTCAGGATAAACAAATAGATCCCCCTGTAATTCGTCATATATTGGAAGCAGCAGCATAATAAAATCCTCTGAAAATGAACTGGGGCAACCAAACACCCCCAGTTTGTGACACAAATGAATTGGAAATGTCATGTTAACATTTTACAACCTTATCTGGCCTTGTGGTGCGTGACACATCATCAGACACATCCTGTTTCATTTATGAAGGAGGGATTCTGAAAGTTACAAAGTCTATTTTTATAGGGCCATCAGGCGGCCTTTACCATACTTAAAGGGCCAGCAGATGGCCCTCACTATTTTTAGAGAGCCATCAGCCAGCTATGCTTTGTTGTTCCCATTATTAAACAGTGGGTCTCTTATACTGTTATTGCATATGCAGTGAGTGGCTGGGCTGCCCAAAATTTGGACTCGCCCTAATACCCCTTTGAAGAGACGTACAGGAGGACCTCCTGAACACAACATTCCCATTATTAGTTTTTTTACACAATTATTTTTGATTACTCCAATATAATTTGGGAACAAAAACAAAATAGAAGTGACTTAAAAACGAATATTCAAAAATATAGAATTTTTATTGATCAGTACAAAAATGATCTCAGAATTTTTTACAGAAATAAGCACAAAAAACATGGAAGCTGAGAAGATCCACCACAATAAAAATTGTCACAATGAGTCCATCTGAAATCTTTTATTTATCCTTCTAAAGTGTCAAGATGTTAAAAAAATGTAAACAATATGATTTAAAGTGCATAGTGCAGTAACCATATCTCTAAAAACTCATAAATTGGTAAATATATGTCACAAAGAGGCAGTGTTGCCGTACCAAAAAATACAAAGAAATTATGTTGAGATTAACTGTGAAAAAGTCTCAGAAGTGAGAGGCTGTCATTCTCTCAAAGGATGCATGAAGTCAGGACAAATGACCACACCGTTCACCCAAATTTAACAGTCATGAATTATCTGGCCAGCATCACACGATTATATGGCTATTCAGATACATAATCTAACCAGCATGGTTGCTGAGATCACTAGGGTCTTACCAATATAAATCATGGGTTTTTACCTGATCTGTTGGAGAAACTGTGGGAGATTCTTGGTAGCCTCCAGCCCGACGCACGCATTTCGCCCGGCTTGCGTCTTCTATTTTGTTTTTGTTCACAAATTATATGGGAGTATCTACTATATAATTGTCTTATCCCGTCTGTCTGTCTGTCTATCTGTCTGTCCAGGAAATCCCGCGTCGCTGATTGGTCCAGCCGCGGCCAATCAGCGACGCAGGGCTAACTCTGCCCATGTGGTCAGGTGACTCACCAACTGCCCATGATGTACTGAACATGTTTTGTCAGTTCTGTCTGTCTGTAACGGAAATCCCGCATCGCTGATTGGTCGCGACCTCTCTGCTCAGCTGCCTCCGGATTGGATGTGTTTGTTGCTGGGGGAGTGGTGCGAGCACACCCCTTGGATACCCGACCGTGGCCTTAGCAACGTCACAGGGACTGTCACAGAACCTGTGTTAGAGAGCAGTTCTATGGGCAATAACATTTAATGATAATGTATATATTTTACCCGAAAAACCCTGTGTATTCATTGCATTATTCTTAACTCTTCATAAATAAACTGCATACATATTCTAGAATACCCGATGCAACAGGCGCAGTCCGGCCATGAATTGGCACAGGATTTGAACCACGCATGCCACCGCTATCGTCGGGAGCCGCTGATCTCTCAACATTAGCTGCAGGTCATCTCCTGCTGCATGGAGGTCAGCGGCGACGCAGCCGGGAGATGACCGGAGCTAGCCAGTCATCTCCCGGCTGCTCGCAGCGGAAGTACCCTGACCCGTGGCCTCCACGTAAACCCCAGCAGCAGCCTCCACGCAGACTTCACCAGCAGCAGCCTCTATATACCCCAGCAGCAGCCTCCACATATACCCCAGCAGCAGCCTCTATATACACCCCAGCAGCATCTATACACACCCCAGCAGCATCTATATACACCCCAGCAGCAGCCTCCATGTACACCCCAGCAGCAGCCTCTATATACACCCCAGCAGCATCTATACACACCCCAGCAGCCTCTATATACACCCCAGCAGCCTCTACATACACCCCAGCAGCAGCCTCTATATCCACCACAGCAGCCTCTATATACACCCCAGCAGCAGCAGCCTCTATATACAACCCAGCAGCCTCTACAGTCACGGCCAAAAGTTTTGAGAATGACACAAATATTATATTTTCACATGATCTGCTGCCCTCTGGTTTTTATGTGTGTTTGACAGATGTTTTTATCACAGACAGAAATATAATAATTGCAAACATATGAGTAACAAAAGCTTATATTGACAGTTAGAATGAGTTAATGGAGCAAGTCAATATTTGCAGTGTTGACCCTTCTTCTTCAGGACCTCTGCAATTCTCCCTGGCATGCTCTCAATCAACTTCTGGACCAAATCCTGACTGATAGCAGTCCATTCTTGCACAATCAATGCTTTCATTTTGTCAGAATTTTTAGGTTTCTATTTGCCCACCCGTCTCTTGATGATTGACCACAAGTTCTCAATGGGATTAAGATCTGGGGAGTTTCCAGGCCATGGACCCAAAATCTCTATGTTTTGTTCCCTGAGCCATTTAGTTATCACCTTTGCTTTATGGCAAGGTGCTCCATCATGCTGGAAAAGGCATTGTTGATCGCCAAACTGCTCTTGGGGGGTTGGGAGAAGTTGCTCTTGGAGGACATTCTGGTACCATTCTTTATTCATGGCTGTGTTTTTAGGCAAGACTGTGAGAGAGCCGATTCCCTTGGCTGAGAAGCAACCCCACACATGAATGGTTTCAGGATGCTTAACAGTTGGCATGAGACAAGACTGGTGGTAGCGCTCAGCTTGTCTTCTCCGAATGAGGCGTTTTCCTGATGTCCCAAACAATCGAAAAGGGGATTCATCAGAGAAAATAACTTTACCCCAGTCCTCAGCAGTCCACTGCCTGTACCTTTTGCAGAATATCAGTCTGTCCATGATGTTTTTTCTGGAGAAAAGTGGCTTCTTTGCTGGCCTCCTTTAGACCAGGCCTTGCTCCAAGAGTCTCCGCCTCACAGTGCGTGCAGATGCACTCACACCTGCCTGCTGCCATTCATGAGCAAGCTCTGCACTGCTGGTAGCCCGATCCCGCAGCTGAAACACTTTTAAGAGACGGTCCTGGCACTTGCTGGTCTTTCTTGGGCGCCCTGAAGCCTTTTTGGCAACAATGGAACCTCTCTCCTTGAAGTTCTTGATGATGCGATAGATTGTTGACTGAGGTGCAATCTTTCTAGCTGCGATACTCTTCCCTGTTAGGCCATTTTTGTGCATTGCAATGATGACTGCACGTGTTTCTTTAGAGATAACCATGGTTAACAGAAGAGAAACAATGTGTCATGTATAGTGTACAGTTCCTATAGCGTCTTGTGCTTGGGTGCGAGGAAAACACATGAGACACAGGTTGATATGAAATGACTTGTATTACTTCATACAAGCATGCAGAAAAGGTCACACAGTTTGCAGGAACAGAGGCAGGAGACACAGCAGGCCAGAGTAACTTCAAGCTCTACAATAACTCTCCAAAGCAGGTTCAGGATCTCTTCTCTGTACCGTAATTCCTCTGCAAACATGGATTCACCAGACAGCAGGTTTCCAGAGTCCAAAAGTGTTCCAAAGTTCCTCAGTAGGAAATAGCTGGAGTCCAAAATCCTAGGTTTCCAGGAGTCAGGTCACAGGCTGACTGAAGCTTGATTCAGGAGCACTGATTGTTCAGCTGAGGCTGCTTAAGAAGCAAGAGGAGAGAATCAGGGCGGGAACATGAAAGCTGGAACCTCCATATTAACTGAGGGCAAGATAGCTGCAGCAAGACAGAAAGCAAAATGGCCGACGGAAAACTGAGTTTCAAGGAACATGTCAAAAGAGACAAAGAACCTTACACAATGATGCCAAGCACCAGCCTCCTTTTAAAGTGTCCAGTAGTGTCATTCTTACTTAATCATGACAGATTGATCTCCAGCCATGTCCTCATCAACACCCACACCTGTGTTAATGGAGCAATCACTGAAAAGAGGTTAGCTGGTCCTTTTAAGGCAGGGCTGCAATGATGTTGAAATGTGTTTTGGGGGATAAAGTTCATTTTCTAGCCAAATATTGACTTTGCAAGTAATTGCTGTTAAGCTGATCACTCTTTATAACATTCTGGAGTATATGCAAATTGCCATTAGCAAAAGTGAAGCAGTAGACTTTGTAAAAATTAATATTTGTGTCATTCTCAAAACTTTTGGCCATGACTGTATATACACCCCAGCAGCAGCCTCTATATCCACCACAGCAGCCTCTATATACACCCCTGCAGCAGCCTCTATATACACCCCAGCAGCCTCTATATACACCCAGCAGCCTCTATATACTCACGAGCAGCCTCTATATACCCCAGCAGCCTCTATATACACCCCAGCAGCATCTATACACACCCCAGCAGCAGCAGCCTCTATATACACCCCAGCAGCAGCCTCTATATACACCACAGCAGCCTCTATATACACCCCAGCAGCAGCAGCCTCTATATACACCCCAGCAGCCTCTATATACACCCCAGCAGCATCTATATACACCCCAGCAGCCTCTATATACACCCCAGCAGCCTCTATACACAACCCAGCAGCAGCAGCCTCTATATACACCCCAGCAGCCTCTATATACACCCCAGCAGCCTCTATATACACCCCAGCAGCATCTATACACACCCCAGCAGCAGCAGCCTCTATATACACCACAGCAGCCTCTATATACACCCCAGCAGCAGCAGCCTCCATATACACCCCAGCAGCAGCAGCCTCTATATACACCCCAGCAGCAGCCTCTACGCAGACCCCACCAGCAGCAGCCTCTATATACCCCAGCAGCAGCAGCCTCTATATACCCCAGCAGCAGCCTCCACATATACCCCAGCAGCAGCCTCCACGTACACCCCAGGAGCAGCCTCTATATACACCCCAGCAGCCTCTATATACACCCCATCAGCATCTATACACACCCCAGCAGCAGCAGCCTCTATATACACCCCCAGCAACCTCTATAAACACCCCAGCAGCAGCCTCTATAAACACCCCAGCAGCCTCTATATACACCCAGCAGCCTCTATATATTCCCCAGCAGCCTCTATATACACCCCAGCAGCAGCAGCCTCTATATACACCCCAGCAGCAGCCTCTATATACAGCCCAGCAGCCTCTATATACACCCCAGCAGCATCTATACACACCCCAGCAGCAGCCTCTATATACACCCCATCAGCAGCCTCTATATACACCACAGTAGCCTCTATATACACCCCAGCAGCCTCTATATACAGCCCAGCAGCCTCTATATACACCCCAGCAACCTCTATAAACACCCCAGCAGCAGCCTCTATAAAAAACCCAGCAGCCTCTATCTAAACCCCAGCAGCCTCTATATACAGCCCAGCAGCCTCTATATACCCCAGCAGCAACAGCCTCTATATACACCCCAGCAGCAGCCTCTATATACACCCCTGCAGCAGCAGCCTCTATATACACCCCAGCAGCAGCCTCTATATACACCCCTGCAGCAGCAGCCTCTATATACACCCCATCAGCAGCCTCTATATACACCCCAGCAGCAGCATCTATATACACCACAGCATCCTCTATATACACCCCAGCAGCAGCAGACTCTATATACACCACAGCAGGAGCAGCCTCTATACACACCCCAACAGCCTCTATATACAGCCCAGCAGCCTCTATATATTCCCCAGCAGCCTCTATATACACCCCAGCAGCAGCAGCCTCTACACCCCAGCAGCAGCCTCTATATACAGCCCAGCAGCCTCTATATACACCCCAGCAGCATCTATACACACCCCAGCAGCAGCCTCTATATACACCCCATCAGCAGCCTCTATATACACCACAGTAGCCTCTATATACACCCCAGCAGCAGCAGCCTCTATATACACCCCAGCAGCCTCTATCTACACCCCAGCAGCCTCTATATACAGCCCAGCAGCCTCTATATACCCCAGCAGCAACAGCCTCTATATACACCCCAGCAGCAGCCTCTATATACACCCCTGCAGCAGCAGCCTCTATATACACCCCAGCAGCAGCCTCTATATACACCCCTGCAGCAGCAGCCTCTATATACACCCCATCAGCAGCCTCTATATACACCCCAGCAGCAGCATCTATATACACCACAGCATCCTCTATATACACCCCAGCAGCAGCAGACTCTATATACACCACAGCAGGAGCAGCCTCTATACACACCCCAACAGCCTCTATATACAGCCCAGCAGCCTCTATATATTCCCCAGCAGCCTCTATATACACCCCAGCAGCAGCAGCCTCTACACCCCAGCAGCAGCCTCTATATACAGCCCAGCAGCCTCTATATACACCCCAGCAGCATCTATACACACCCCAGCAGCAGCCTCTATATACACCCCATCAGCAGCCTCTATATACACCACAGTAGCCTCTATATACACCCCAGCAGCAGCAGCCTCTATCTACACCCCAGCAGCCTCTATCTACACCCCAGCAGCCTCTATATACAGCCCAGCAGCCTCTATATACCCCAGCAGCAGCCTCTATATACACCCCTGCAGCAGCAGCCTCTATATACACCCCATCAGCAGCCTCTATATACACCCCAGCAGCAGCATCTATATACACCACAGCATCCTCTATATACACCCCAGCAGCAGCACCTCTATATACACCACAGCAGGAGCAGCCTCTATACACACCCCAACAGCCTCTATATACAGCCCAGCAGCCTCTAAAAACACCCCAGCAACCTCTATAAACACCCCAGCAGCAGCCTCTATAAACACCCCAACAGCCTCTATATACACCCCATCAGCAGCCTCTATATACACCACAGCAGCCTCTATATACACCCCAGCAGCAGCAGCCTCTATATCACCCCAGCAGCCTCTATATACAGCCCAGCAGCCTCTATATACAGCCCAGCAGCCTCTATAAACACCCCAGCAGCAGCCTCTATAAACACCCCAGCAGCCTATATATACACCCCAGCAGCCTCTATATATTCCCCAGCAGCCTCTATATACACCCCAGCAGCAGCAGCCTCTATATACACCCCAGCAGCAGCCTCTATATACACCCCTGCAGCAGCAGCCTCTATATACACCCCTGCAGCAGCAGCCTCTATATACACCCCAGCAGCAGCATCTATATACACCACAGCATCCTCTATATACACCCCAGCAGCAGCAGCCCCTATATACACCCCAGCAGCAGCAGCCTCTATACACAGCCCAGCAGCCTCTAAAAACACCACAGCAACCTCTATAAACACCCCAGCAGCAGCCTCTATAAACACCCCAGCAGCCTCTCTATACACCCCATCAGCAGCCTCTATATACACCACAGCAGCCTCTATATACACCCCAGCAGCAGCAGCCTCTATATACACCTCAGCAGCCTCTATATACAGCCCAGTAGCCTCTATATACAGCCCAGCAGCCTCTATATACACCCCAGCAACCTCTATGAACACCCCAGCAGTAGCCTCTATATACACCCCAGCAGCCTCTATATACACCCCAGCAGCCTCTATATATTCCCCAGCAGCCTCTATATACACCCCAGCAGCAGCAGCCTCTATATACACCCCAGCAGCAGCCTCTATATACACCCCTGCAGCAGCAGCCTCTATATACACCCCAACAGCAGCCTCTATATACACCCCAGCAGCAGCCTCTATATACACCCCTGCAGCAGCAGCCTCTATATACACCCCTGCAGCAGCAGCCTCTATATACACCCCAGCAGCAGCATCTATATACAATTGTCGGGGTCGAAACGACAAACACTCGTCCTCCAGTCACTCCAGATTAGATTATAAGCATGGGTTAACCGTTTAAAGAATGAGTCAGACAATAGGCTGGTTCAAACTTCAGAGCATGCTTAGAGGGCTGTATGCAGGCACCAATCTCAGCAAAGTACTGATCTTTATTTCTGCAAGCATGGGATTATCTACACAGGATGTCAGGGTGGAGTAAAGGGTGGATGGGGGCGGGGAGGTAAGCTATATATGTCCATATATGGACATATCCAGCATCTGGCCATCAATATTGGTTCACATTCCATAGGTCTTGTATCCAGGCAGACTTGCTGGTGCAATCCTCAGTTCCCCAAAGGTGGGGGCAGTCATCAGTGAATTTCTTGGAGACAGACTAGCTGGTACTGACGTCATCTTAGAATAAGTTTCAATCTGAATAATACATATTCAAGGAAAACTTTGTGTTTATCTTGACATATCAAAGTAACAAAGTACATATAAACATATTTTTATAAAAGTATAAAAATAGAAAAACACATATGTATAAAATATAAGATAGAAAATTATATTTTACCTTGACAATCCCCCCTAAACACTAAGTTTTCCCTTAATATATGTGGCCTTCGAGACTGTCCATGTGTGGGGACAGGGGTAGTGGATTTCTTCGCTTGGTCATTTTAGAAGCTGGCCCCTTATGGACCGCCCCCAAACAACCAAGTCCCTACCAAACCTGCACATGGAGTTCTCCCACTATCCCTAAACTAAATCTCTCATTTCCATTTGTATTTTGTCATAGGGGGTTTTATCAGGTTTATCCTGCGGGTATATTTCTCCATATCACCCTTATCAGCGTCATCATATAGCAGGGATACAACCTCCTGATGAAGGAAAGTACCTGAGGAGGCGGTTGCGGTGGTTACAGCTTTCCTATACATAGGTATCACACAACATAGAATTATCAATCCTAGCACCAAAAGACCTGCTACCACTAAGCAGGCTTGTTGAAGGAATCCCTTAAGGCCTCTCAGCCATCCTGGAAAGAAGGAAATATCTACTCCTGTATTAGATTTCAATTCCTCGGCTAGGCCCTGAAAGGCATCTCTGCTATAATTTACAAATCTCTGTTCCGTATAGTATATATAATTTATCCAATCCACATTTCTATTGATCTGTATCATTGGGATAAGAGAGAGAAAGCCTGCTGTGATTTGATTTTGGGCCTTGTATTTGTCAGGGACCCCCCTAGGAACACCTATGGGATCTATATAAACTTTGGGATCCTCAGCATAACCGGTGTGCAGCTGACCCAGACTCCTTCTCTTCCTGGATATCAGTGGAGCTATATTCTCGGATCCAACTCTTTCTCACGTGTCTTTTAATGACTACCCAGTCTCCAGGCTGCAGGCTGTGACTCCCAGGATCCTGGTTCGGATCTGGAAGAGAACTGAAAACATTATCATGTACTTTCTTGAGTTTTTTATGCAAATCCCTTACATATGAGCTTAATACATGGTTACTCATTTCCAGTGCTTGGGAAAAGAAACATCCTAAGCTAGGCACTTTGCCAAATAGTACTTCATACGGAGAAAGTCCAGTTTTTCTATTTGGAGTGTACCTTACTGAGTATAGGGCTAATGATAAACATTCAGGCCAAGATTTCCCTGTTTCAGCCATGGCCTTTTGGATTTTTAACTTCAATGTCCCATTTAGTCCTTCTACTTTTCCACTGCTTTGTGGATAATATGGGGTGTGGAAAGCTTGTTGAATTCCCTGAGCTGTCAAGACTTCATTCATTATTTCACCTGTGAAATGTGTACCTCTGTCACTTTCGATTACCTCTGGTACTCCATACCTGCACACCACCTCCGCAAGCAGCTTCTTTGCGGTTGCCGCAGCCGTAGCCTTGGCAATCGGGAAAGCCTCCGGCCAACCTGAGAATAAATCAAAACACACCAACCCATACTCCCATGACCCTGATTTTGGCAGCTGAATATAATCAATCTGCAGTCTCTGGAAAGGATAGAGGGGCCGAGGGGCGTGTTTGGGTGATGTCTTGACTACCCTTCCCTGATTATGTGTAGCACATACCATGCATCCCTGGATCAAACCTTCTATACAGGTGGAAAAGCCTGGTGCTATCCAATGCTTCTGCATGACGCTCATTACAGCAGTTTTGGACTGGTGGGTTGGCCCATGTAACATCTGGGCAACCGCAGGGTACAACGCCCTTGGAAGGCATCGACGAATCCCTCTTCCCCATACCCCATTTGCTGCATTCAGACATGCACCTTCTTTTTTTCACTTTTCTACTTCCTCCTGGCGCACCTGAGCCTGCATCTGGGATAAGGCATCCTCCGACACAAAGGGATTTTTGGGAGCGCTTACCTGGTGCATCGTTACCCCTTGGAGTGGTCTACTGGCTGCTGTTTTTGCTGCTGCATCGGCCATTGCGTTTCCTTTACTCACCTGATCAGTGCGTCTGGTATGTGCTTTAACTTTTATGACAGCTACTTCTTTTGATAATTGCAATGCATCAATTAACTGCTGGACTGCGTCAGCATTTTTAATGGGATGTCCTGCTGCCGTCAGGAATCCTCTAGATTTCCAAATTGGACCAAAATCATGAGCTATACCGAATGCGTATCTAGAATCTGTGTAGATGTTAACAATTCTACCTTCAGCTATCTTACAGGCCTCGGTCAGAGCCTTAAGTTCAGCCTCCTGGGCCAACTGATGTGGGAGCATTGGTTCTGCTTTGATTACTGCATTCAGGGAGACGATGGCATACCTGGTGTGGAAGGTACCTGAGTCATCTTGGTGGCGAGATCCATCTACAAAAAATTCAAAATCCGCATTAAGTCTTTCAGTTTCAAACACTGTGGGTAGGCCTGCTGTTTCCTGTGCCATAAGCTGAACACAATCATAAGGAATCTCCTCTCTTGGATCTTCTTTGTACAATACCGTACCTGACCTCCCCCTAGATCCGAGAGAGGCAACAATGTGGCAGGATTAAGTGTGGTACATCTCTGCAAAGAAACATTTGGAGGCATTAAAAATGCACATTGCAATTGAAGGTGACGTGCAGCTGAAAGGTGTGCCGGTTGCACCTGGTTCAGTATGGTGTATACATCATGAGGTCAGTATGGTGTATACATCATGAGGTGTAAGTACTGTCAGTGGATGATCAAGCACGATGTCTGACAATCTGTGGAGCAATAGTCCTACAGCATATACTGCCCGTACACAGGACGGGGCACCTCCAGCCACTGCATCTAGTCTTCCACTGAAACAGGCCACTGGCCTTTGATTGTCACCATGTAACTGAGTCAATACTCCTGCCGCGCATCCCTGCTGTTCATGGAGATACAGGGTGAATGGTAGTTCATAGTTGAGGGTTCCTAGCGCTGGAGCTGCCACAATCCTTTTTTTTTTTTTTTTTGAGGGAATAAAAACAGTCTATACCTTCAGGAGTTAGTTTAAAAGGCACAATGGTGATACAGTCATAGAGAGGCTGTATGAGGATTGACACAGCATGTATCCACTGTCTGCAGTAGGAAATCAGTCTAAGAAATATCTTAAGAGCGGCAACATTAACAGGAATAGGAAAATTCTGTACAGCTTCTTTGCGAGCGCTGGTCAGATGTCGCTCCCCCGGTGTAATGCAATGTCCCAAAAAGATAACTGAAGATTTACAAAATTGTAGTTTATCCTTTGACGCTTTACAACCAACTTGGTACAGAAACAACATGAGTAATATTGTTGCAATACGACACTGTTTCCTGGAGGGGGCACAAATCAGTAAGTCATCAACATATTGTAGAAATAACATTGGCAAAATCAATAACTGTAAACCAAGCAGCATCCTGAGATATCTGGAACAAAAGTGTTTTATATATATATATATATATATATTGTACCAGCCAATACATAGAGGGTTAAATCTTGTCGGGGTTAAATCCGGGTAGCCAAAGGGGGAAGCTGAAGTTGGAATTTTTACTGTCAAGGCTACTGATAAGGAACCTTAGCTGCAGAGATGCCGAAGGTGGGGGCTAGGTTTTAACTAAAACATCACTTGCTGCCAGTTTCTGTAATCTGCTGAGCTATAGCCGTCTCTTGAGCTGAACTAAGAGGATACTGTCTCTGTTGGGGCAGGATTGCACCTGGCTTTAATTTGACCATAACTGGCTGCACCCTTAATCTGCCCACATCTGTTTTATCTGAAGCCCAGAAATCATGCGGTATCACACCTTCTAACATTGAAGGAAATTCATTTATGTCCTCTTATACTAGCAACGTCTAGCGACATGATTTTACAAAGAGTGCTCGGCTTCAGTCCTGGTGTCAGAGTGACAGTTCCATCAGGATGATACTCAATATGTGCTTGCAATTGTGACAACACATCACTTCTTAAAAGATTACATTGACCTCGTGGTAATACTATTAACTGTGTGTGTACAGTGGTTCCTTGAATTAGCAGGGGAATCTTTTTAGTGACGGGGAGCAGGATAGATGGAGAGTTATAAGGAGTCGCTATAACATGGTGGGAGAAATCACTTTTCCCAAATGGCCAGTCCTCTTCTGTAATTACTGAATTGTCTGCCCCCGTGTCCACTTGGAACTCAACCTCATGTCCCCCTGGTGTTCACCTGCACTGTGCAATTAGGAGTGGGGGGGTAAGGAGACAAGGGGGTTCATGTGCAAGCTACCTCTTTTTGCCTGCGCTAAATCATGTTGTACCCCTTATGCTATTCTGGCTAGATCCTCTGCTTTAACTGATCTCCAATCCGGTCTACTTACTTTCAGCTTTCTGTCACTTCCTTTCCCATTCATGTATGCACTTGCTAGAACCCTCTCACCAGTCTTGTTTTCTGGGACAAAACCCATTTCTACCCAAGCTTTTCTTAGAGCCCAGAAATAATCTTTTGGCTCTTCTTCCTTTCCCTGAACTAGTGTAATTTACTTTCTCTGCCTGTCTATCCGTACATGTTTTTTTTTTTTGCAAAATACCCCCTGCTTCTGCGTCATTGACTTCTGCATTATCAGGTCCGTTCCTACCAACATAACACTTGTATGTCTCATCTATCAGTCTATCGTATCTAGCTTCATCTGCCAATTTTCCTTCTTCTGTGTTCTATCCCACATCTGACCAATAATAACAGTTTTCATTCCCTGAGCGGGTGACACAAAGATAAAATGTCCCTTTCCCCCAAGTCTGGTGCGTTGATCCTTGAAATCATTTCTATCACAGTTGAATATTTGACAGAAATCGAACTTAAAGATAACCACAGGGGTTATAGTATTAACCCAGAAGTTAACCCCAAAGGTGGGCATGCTGGCACTACTGGAGATCAGGATGCAGCCCAAAAGGATATGTATATCAGAAACTTCATGACTGCTGACTAATGTTGACCTTCTTGCAGTGGGAGGCGTGAATCCAGGTGCTCTTGCCCTCGAGCTTCGGGCAGTAGGGGTGGTCAGGACCACAGTGTAGGGACCCTCAAATCTGGGCTGGAGACAGTCTCTTCTCAAAAACGTTTTCACGTACACAAGGTCACCAGGCGAGAAGTCGTGCACCGTGTATTCTGGGAGAGAAGCAGACACTGTAGAGTGGGTGTTAGTTAACTCTTTAGACAAAGCAATCACAAATTTTACCACTTTATCATTAGTTTCAGATAGCTCCTGGTGCCTAATTTCTTCTATCTTGGGAGGGGCACCCACTGGGAACAGAGGTAGTGCAGTAGCTTCCGGATTAGGAACAGAGGCAGGGGCTGAAGGACCGAGCCCTGGGACAGGGGCCTCAGCGACGGGGACTAAAACCTTTTCCGGCTGTCCGGGTGGTTGGTAGTAGGTGCCGGAAGGCGTCAGGAGGGGATACAGGCCTGACTGGGTGGTTCCGGGTGTCCCAAGATGGCCGCTGGGTGTCCCAAGATGGCCGCTGGGTGTCCCAAGATGGCCGCTAGGTGTCCCAAGATGGCCGCTGGGTGTCCCAAGATGGCCGCTGGGTGTCCCAAGATGGCCGCTGGGTGTCCCAAGATGGCCGCTGGGTGTCCCAAGATGGCCGCTAGGTGTTGTGGGAAGGGCGTTGTCTGGGGGCGTCCCACTGTTGGATATGGAAGGGGCATTGGGCTGCGCATTACACCAGGGGCGACCCGCCCCACAGACACGGCAGGTCTCCGCCCAGGGCGGATTCTGTTCACCACATGCACTACAAGTCCAACCTCCCTTTGTTCTTAGATCGGTGCCATTATAGGGCGGGGGCTGGGGACTTGGCACAGCAACAGACATGAGGGGTGCAGCGGCCATTTTAGTTACATCAACAGCGGGGGCCATTTTAGTTACATCAACAGCGGGGGCCATTTTAGTTACATCAACAGCGGGGGCCATTTTAGTTACATCAACAACGGGGGCCATTTTAGTTACATCAACAAGATCACATGCAGAGCATATCCGAACAAAGGCTCGGCACCTTCTGAACCTCCTGCACCATCTACTTCCTTCCAGCCCTCAACTTTCAAATCATTTGCTACTCTAAGATGTGCCTGAGCTTGATGCAGGAGTCCCTCATCACCCAACTTTCCTTTCTTCTGTCCTACATAATCCTTCCATACTGAAGGCTGAAGTCTCCCGGTACTGGGCAGACCCATCATTTTATACAAACTTCTCACATTTCTAACAGCCTTCCGGCCTTCCCGTGACTGAACGAGCTCACAGACCCCCACAGCACCACCCTCTAACTTATGAGGTTTCTCAGATCTAAACATACGCATCATGATTTTAACAGAGTGCAATGATCTGTCGCGACTCAGACCACCGGCATCACTTGCAGGTCACCACCCGTCAATACAGAGTCCCCGCTCCATGTACTGACAAGACAAAGAGCCCTACTCAATCTGTCCCTTCAACTGTGGATGGTGACTTTACAGCACAGTTCGCCGTGACACCCTACACAGCACAGAGTCCCCGCTCCATGTACTGACACTGGGGCTTCTCCTAATGAGGCTCCCCGTGTTAGACAAAGAGTCCCTGCTCAATTTGTCATTTATAAGACAGAGAATCCTAATCAATCTGTCACTAACTAAACTATCATGTGCGTCTTATACCCCACTCAACACTTCAAGAATCTAAAATTTGTCCCAACTTTATTCTAACAGTCACGGGAGACATCTATCTACATAAAGGTACAGTGACCGGAGGAGGAGGAAGTGGTGCTGACACGAGTACACGCAAACATGCACGTCACTCGGTCTCACTTGCTGGTTCGGAGCGTGGCGTGGGATCGCCTTCAGTCTCACCACTCAACCGGTCACCCACCCAGACCCAAATCGACAATACAGCAACGCCAACAATGACTGACACACAGGCAAGTGGGACGCATATAAAGTATATGATCCCAACTTACCGTGTTCAATGGAGGCTGCAGTCCTCGCACTCAGTCACCGCGGGCACCACCGCAAAGTCCTCAGGACGGGTCCGGACGGGCGGCGATCCACTGCCCCACGTTGCTAGGTGCCAATTGTCGGGGTCGAAACGACAAACACTCGTCCTCCAGTCACTCCAGATTAGATTATAAGCATGGGTTAACCGTTTAAAGAATGAGTCAGACAATAGGCTGGTTCAAACTTCAGAGCATGCTTAGAGGGCTGTATGCAGGCACCAATCTCAGCAAAGTACTGATCTTTATTTCTGCAAGCATGGGATTATCTACACAGGATGTCAGGGTGGAGTAAAGGGTGGATGGGGGCGGGGAGGTAAGCTATATATGTCCATATATGGACATATCCAGCATCTGGCCATCAATATTGGTTCACATTCCATAGGTCTTGTATCCAGGCAGACTTGCTGGTGCAATCCTCAGTTCCCCAAAGGTGGGGGCAGTCATCAGTGAATTTCTTGGAGACAGACTAGCTGGTACTGACGTCATCTTAGAATAAGTTTCAATCTGAATAATACATATTCAAGGAAAACTTTGTGTTTATCTTGACATATCAAAGTAACAAAGTACATATAAACATATTTTTATAAAGGTATAAAAATAGCAAAACAATATGTATAAAATATAAGATAGAAAATTATATTTTACCTTGACACAGTCATGGCCAAAAGTTTTGAGAATGACACAAATATTATATTTTCACATGATCTGCTGCCCTCTGGTTTTTATGTGTGTTTGACAGATGTTTTTATCACAGACAGAAATATAATAATTGCAAACATATGCGTAACAAAAGCTTATATTGACAGTTAGAATGAGTTAATGCAGCAAGTCAATATTTGCAGTGTTGACCCTTCTTCTTCAGGACCTCTGCAATTCTCCCTGGCATGCTCTCAATCAACTTCTGGACCAAATCCTGACTGATAGCAGTCCATTCTTGCACAATCAATGCTTTCATTTTATCAGAATTTTTAGGTTTTTGTTTGTCCACCCATCTCTTGATGATTGACCACAAGTTCTCAATGGGATTAAGACATGGGGAGTTTCCAGGCCATGGACCCAAAATCTCTGTTTTGTTCCCTGAGCCATTTAGTTATCACTTTTGCTTTATGGCAAGGTGCTCCATCATGCTGGAAAATTCATTGTTGATCGCCAAACTGCTCTTGGGGGTTGGGAGAAGTTGCTCTTGGAGGACATTCTGGTACCATTCTTTATTCATGGCTGTGTTTTTAGGCAAGACTGTGAGAGAGCCGATTCCCTTGGCTGAGAAGCAACCCCACACATGAATGGTTTCAGGATGCTTAACAGTTGGCATGAGACAAGACTGGTGGTAGCGCTCACCTTGTCTTCTCCGAATGAGACGTTTTCCTGATGTCCCAAACAATCGAAAAGGGGATTCATCAGAGAAAATAACTTTACCCCAGTCCTCAGCAGTCCACTGCTTGTACCTTTTGCAGAATATCAGTCTGTCCATGATGTTTTTTCTGGAGAGAAGTGGCTTCTTTGCTGCCCTCCTTGAGACCAAGCCTTGCTCCAAGAGTCTCCGCCTCACAGTGCGTGCAGATGCACTCACACCTGCCTGCTGCCATTCCTGAGCAAGCTCTGCACTGCTGGTAGCCCGATCCAGCAGCTGAAACACTTTTAAGAGACGGTCCTGGCGCTTGCTGGTCTTTCTTCGGCACCCTGAAGCCTTTTTGGCAACAATGGAACCTCTCTCCTTGAAGTTCTTGATGATGCGATAGATTGTTGACTGAGGTGCAATCTTTCTAGCTGCGATACTCTTCCCTGTTAGGCCATTTTTGTGCATTGCAATGATGACTGCACGTGTTTCTTTAGAGATAACCATGGTTAACAGAAGAGAAACAATGATGCCAAGCACCAGCCTCCTTTTAAAGTGTCCAGTGGTGTCATTCTTACTTAATCATGACAGATTGATCTCCAGCCATGTCCTCATCAACACCCACACCTGTGTTAATGGAGCAATCACTGAAAAGAGGTTAGCTGGTCCTTTTAAGGCAGGGCTGCAATGATGTTGAAATGTGTTTTGGGGGATAAAGTTCATTTTCTAGCCAAATATTGACTTTGCAAGTAATTGCTGTTAAGCTGATCACTCTTTATAACATTCTGGAGTATATGCAAATTGTCATTAGAAAAAGTGAAGCAGTAGACTTTGTAAAAATTAATATTTGTGTCATTCTCAAAACTTTTGGCCATGACTGTACACCACAGCATCCTCTATATACACCCCAGCAGCAGCAGCCTCTATATACACCCCAGCAGCAGCCTCTATACACACCCCAGCAGCCTCTATATACAGCCCAGCAGCCTCTAAAAAACACCCCAGCAACCTCTATAAACACCCCAGCAGCAGCCTCTATAAACACCCCAGCAGCCTCTATATACACCCCAGCAGCCTCTATATACACCTCATCAGCAGCCTCTATATACACCACAGCAGCCTCTATATACACCCCAGCAGCAGCCTCTATATACACCCCAGCAGCCTCTATATACAGCCCAGCAGGCTCTATATACAGCCCAGCAGCCTCTATATACACCCCAGCAACCTCTATAAACACCCCAGCAGCAGCCTCTATAAACACCCCAGCAGCCTCTATATACACCCCAGCAGCCTCTATATACACCCCAGCAGCAGCCTCTATATACACCCCAGCAGCAGCCTCTATATACACCCCAGCAGCAGCATCTATATACACCACAGCATTCTCTATATACACCCCAGCAGCAGCCTCTATATACACCCCAGCAGCAGCAGCCTCTATACACACCCAGCAGCCTCTATATACAGCCCAGCAGCCTCTATATACAGCCCAGCAACCTTTATATACACCCCAGCAGCAGCAGCCTCTATATACACCCCAGCAGCCTCTATATATTCCCCAGCAGCCTCTATATACACCTCAGCAGCAGCCTCTATATACACCCCAGCTGCAACAGCCTCTATATACACCCCAGCAACCTCTATATACACCCCAGCAGCAGCCTCTATATACACCCAGCAGCCTCTATACGTAAACTACATACATATTCTAGAATACCCGATGCGTTAGAATCGGGCCACCATCTAGTACAAAAATAATTGTGTAAAAATTCATGCTAAAAGAAGTGTTAACCTGTCTGCATAGGTTAAATCATTATTGTATGTACAGTGTCTTGCGAAAGTATTCGGCCCCTGGAACTTTTCAATCTTTTCCCACATATCATGCTGCAAACATAAAGATACCTAATGTAAATTTTTGGTGAAGAATCAACAAGTGGGACACAATTGTGAAGTTGAACGAAATTTATTGGTTATTTTTAATTTTTGTGGAAATACAAAAACTGAAAAGTGGGGCGTGCAATATTATTCGGCCCCTTTAACTTAATACTTTGTTGCGCCACCGTTTTGCTGCGATTACAGCTGCAAGTCGCTTGGGGTATGTCTCTATCAGTTTTGTACATCGAGAGACTAAAATTTTTGCCCATGCTTCCTTGACAAGCAGCTTGAGCTCAGTGAGGATGGAAGGAGATCGTATGTGAACAGCAGTTTTCAGCTCTTTCCACATTCTCGATTGGATTCAGGTCTGGACTTTGACTTGGCCATTCTAACACCTGGATACGTTTATTTGTGAACCATTCCATTGTAGATTTTGCTTTATGTTTGGGATCATTGTCTTGTTGGAAGACAAATCTCAGTCCCAGTCTCAGGTCTTTTGCAGACTCCAACAGGTTTTCTTCAAGAATGGTCCTGTATTTGGCTCCATCCATCTTCCCATCAATTTTAACCATCTTCCCTGTCCCTGCTGAAGAAAAGCAGGCCCAAACCATGATGCTGCCACCACCATGTTTGACAGTGGGGATGGTGTGTTCAGGGTGATGAGCTGTGTTGCCTTTACGCCAAACATATCAAGTTCGATTTTGGTTTCATCTGACCAGAGCACCTTCTTCCACATGTTTGGTGTGTCTCTCAGGTGGCTTGTTGCAAACTTTAAATGACACTTTTTATGGATATCTTTGAGAAATGGCTTTCTTCTTGCCACTCTTCCATAAAGGCCAGATTTGTGCAGTGTACGACTGATTGTTGTCCTATGGACAGACTGTCCCACCTCAGCTATAGATCTCTGCAGTTCATCCAGAGTGATCATGGGCCTCTTGGCTGCATCTCTGATCAGTCTTCTTTGTTATGTTTCGGTAGCTGAGGAGTGCAGGTAAAAAAGGCAATACACCAGAGAAGTTGGAATCTATGAGATTGCAGTACCCTGACTAACCACCACAACTAAAGGCAACCGTGGAGCGTTCCTACGTTGGTCCTAGACGCCTCGTCACAGCCTGAGAAACTAACTACACCTAAAGATAGAAAGAGGAAAGCTATCTGCCCCGGAGCAGATCCCCAAAGAACATAGAAAGCCCCCAAACATGTAATGGCGGTTAGACAAGATGAAATACTGACACAGACAGAAAATAGTATGAGCAAACGTTGGGGCCCAAACTACCTAAATAGAAAAGGATAGGAAGGGCACTTACTGCAATCCCAAAAAAAACCCTGAAAAGCACCAACTCTACTAATTTCAAAATCACCTGAGATCACACGACCTCTACCACCTAAATTAGTTCTCTGGTGTAACAAAATCAAAACAGCAGCCACTGAAAAAACTGGAAAAAGCAAAAGTACAAACATCAGTGGCTGAACTAAACTGAGAGGGCAAAAGCCCCCGGGAGGGGACCCTGAAGGCCCCCACAGAAGTGCAGGACAAAATGCAAAAATCAAGCACAAAATCAAAAAGAAGAAAATGTCTTATCTGTTAGCAGGAGATGCAGACACGACACAGCAGGCTACAAAGGAAACAGGACTCAAGGATTGAGACCAGAACAATTGATCACCGGCAACCCTGATGGGAAGGCGACTCCCTTATATAAGACCAGTCAGTAACACCTGATTCCCACTCCTCACAATCTTCACTGGACAGTCCAGTACCGCTTGTAACCACCAGAGGGAGCCTCTGCTCAGAACTCATTTCAAGTCCATTCACAACAGTACCCCCCCCTTGAGGAGGGGTCACCGAACCCTCACTTGAGCAACCAGGTCGGTCAGGATGAGTTCTATGATACGCACGGATGAGTCTCCTAGCATGGATGTCCGAAGCAAACACCCAAGAATTGTCTTCCTGACCATAGCCTCTCCACTTAACCAAATACTGGAGTTTCCATCTAGAAAAACGAGAATTCAATATTTTCTCAACCACAAACTCCATATTGCCCTCAACCAGAACAGGGTCAGGAGGCAAAGCAGTAGGAACCACTGGCTCAACAAACCTCTTCAAAAAGGACTTGTGGAACACGTTATGGATCTTAAATGTCCCTGGAAGAAGCAAACGAAAAGAAACAGGATTAAGAATCTCCATGATCTTATAAGGTCCAATGAACCTAGGCTTAAATTTAGGAGATGCCACTCTCATAGGAATATTTCTTGAGGACAACCAGACCAAGTCCCCCACTTTAAACCGAGGACCATCAGTCCTATGCCGGTTAGCAAACCGCTGGGCCCTCTCCTGAGAGAGGGACAACCTCTCCACTACCTGGTCCCAAATCTGTTGCATACGCTCCACAACAGAGTCAACACCTGGACAGACAGAAGCCTCCGTCTGTCCTGAAGAAAATCGAGGGTGAAACCCAGAATTACAGAAAAATGGAGACATCAAAGTGGCAGAGCTAGCCCTATTATTAAGAGCAAACTCAGCCAAAGGCAAAAAAGAGACCCAGTCATCCTGATCAGCAGACGCAAAGCATCTTAGATAAGTCTCCAATGTCTGGTTTGTTCTCTCAGTTTGACCATTGGTCTGAGGATGAAACGCCGAGGAGAAAGACAATTGAACACCAAGTTTAAAACAAAAGGTCCTCCAAAATCTGGAAACAAACTGGACTCCTCTGTCAGACACAATGTTCTCAGGAATGCCGTGTAAACGAACCACGTGCTGAAGGAACAAAGGCACCAATTCAGAGGAGTAAGGCAACTTAGGTAATGGCACAAGATGTATCATCTTGGAAAACCTATCACAAATCACCCAGATGACGGTCATTCTCTGAGAAACAGGGAGGTCGGAAATGAAATCCATAGAGATATGGGTCCATGGTCTCTTGGGCACAGGCAATGGCATCAACAAACCACTAGAGCGAGAGCAAGGCTTGGAGCGAGAGCAAGTCCCGCAGGACTGCACAAATTCCCTGACATCACGAGACAAGGTAGGCCACCAAAAGGACCGACTAACCAAGTCTCTGGTACCAAACATTCCGGGATGCCCAGCCAACGCGGAACAATGAATCTCAGACATCACACTCTTTTTCCACTGGTCCGGGACAAACAATTTTCCAACAGGGCAGCGCTCGGGCCTATCCTCCTGACACCCCTCCAGAGCAAGTCTCAAATTGGGTGAGATGGCGGAAAGAACTACACCCTCTTTCAAAATAAAAGAAGGATCAGATAACTCAGGAGAGTCCACAAGGAAACTCCTCGAGAGGGCATCCGCCTTAACATTCTTAGTGCCAGGAAGAAAGGAAACCACAAAATTAAAACGTGTGAAAAACAAGGCCCACCTGGCCTGTCTAGGATTGAGTCGCTTGGCAGATTCCAGATAAACCAGATTCTTATGGTCCGTAAGGACCACCACCTGATGTTTGGCTCCCTCCAGCCAATGTCTCCACTCTTCAAAAGCCCACTTCATGGCCAGTAACTCCCGATTACCCACGTCATAGTTCAGTAGGAGAAAATTTTCGAGAGAAAAAGGCACAAGGGTTACTTTTAGAGGTCTCTGGATCTTTTTGGGACAAAACGGCACCTGCCCCAATTTCAGAGGCATCAACCTCCACCTGAAATGGCAGAGAAACATCAGACTGCCGTAGAACAGGAGCAGAAGTGAATCTCTGCTTAAGTTCCTGAAATGCAGAGACTGCCTCAGGAGGCCAATTCACCACATCAGAACCCTTTCTGGTCAAATCAGTCAATGGTTTAACAATAACCGAGAAATTACCAATAAATTTACGATAAAAATTGGCAAAACCCAAAAATCTTTGAAGAGCCTTTAATGAAGTAGGTTGGACCCAATCACAGATGGCCTGAACCTTGACCGGGTCCATTTCAATAACAGATGGGGACAAAATGAATCCCAGAAATGAGATCCTCTGTACGCCAAAAAGACACTTTGATCCCTTCACATACAGAGCATTCTCTCTCAAAATCTGGAATACAGTTCGAACATGTTTCACATGAGAGTCCCAGTCATTGGAAAAAATCAAGATATCATCCAAATAAACAATCAGAAATTTATCCACAAAATCCCTGAAAATGTCATTCATGAAGGACTGGAAGACAGAAGGAGCATTAGTGAGCCCAAAGGGCATCATAAGGTACTCAAAATGCCCCTCAGGGGTATTGAATGCCGTCTTCCATTCATCCCCGTGCTTAATGCGAATAAGGTTATATGCCCCCCTGAGGTCAAGCTTGGTAAACCAAGTAGCGTTTTTCACCCTGGAAAACAGGTCAGAAATCAAAGGTAACGGGTATTGATATTTTACAGTAATATTGTTCAAAAGATGATAATCAATACACGGCCTTAATGAACCATCCTTTTTGGCCACAAAGAAAAAACCGGCACCTAAGGGTGAAGAGGATGGTCTGATATGACCCTTCTCCAATGATTCCTTGATATAAGACCGCATAGCGTCATGTTCAGGTACAGACAAGTTAAAAAGGCGACCTTTAGGGAATTTACTACCAGGCACTAATTCAATAGCGCAGTCATAGCTCCTATGGGGAGGCAAGGATGCAGATTTACTTTCGCTAAACACATCAGAAAAATCAATCAAAAAGTCAGGAACATCCTGAGCCTGGGGGAGGCAGAAAAAACAGGAGTGTTGGTATTAACACATTGGCAGCCCCAACTGGTTACAGACACAGATTTCCAATCCAAAACAGGATTATGAGACTGCAACCAAGGGAAGCCCAGTACGATAATATCATGCAGATTATACAGAACCAAAAATTTACAGCACTCCTGATGATCAGGTTCAACCCTCATTATCACCTGAGTAGAGAACTGAGGTTTATTCTCAGCCAAAGGGGTAGAATCGATCCCCAGTAGGGGAATAGACTTCTGTAGGGGTATCAAGGGAAACCCACAACGTTTAGCAAAATCATAATCCATCAGGTTAATAGCTGCTCCAGACTGAAATAGCATGAGAGGCATCACCACAGTAGAAACATAACCCATTGCGCTTTCGAAACTCATGACGCTGTGCCCAGACACCACTCTATCACACTGCATGGGTTCAGAAGCAGGTTCACAAGGCAACACCATTCCACGCATACTTCTCCGCTCACGCAAACGTCTGTCAATTTGAATCGCTAATGACATAGAATCATTGAGACCAGAGGGGACAGAGAATCCCACCATAACATCCTTTACATTATCTGACAGACCCTTCCGAAAAAGGGCCGCCAAAGCGTCGTCATTCCACTTGGTCAGGACTGCCCACCTACGGAATCTCTGACAGTATAACTCAGCGTCATCAAGACCCTGATTTAATGCCAACAAGGCTTTTTCAGCTTGATCAGTGACATTAGGCTCATCGTACAATAACCCCAAAGCCTGAAAAAATGCATCAACATCACTCAAAACAGGATCCCCAGGTGTCAGGGAAAAAGCCCAATCCTGAGGATCGCCGCGCAGGAGAGAGATGACAATTTGAACCTGCTGCGCTGCGTTCCCTGAGGACTTAGATTTTAAGGCAAAAAACAATTTACAATTATTTTTGAAATTCTGAAACTTAGCTCGATCCCCTAAAAACAAATCTGGCATGGGAATCCTAGGTTCCACAACAGGCAACCTAGCAAGATAGGCAGCAATACTCCGAACCTCAGTGGCAAGCTGATCCACACGGCCAGACAACTGTGCAAACTCCATTGAGAGAAAAAAAATCCTCCCAGCACCCAGAGATACAGAGGGAAAAAAATGCAACAAACAGAAAAATATCTCTGACAACTCTGACAACCTTTTTTCTTTCACAATATTTTTTCCCTTCTGTGAGTACCATACAATTTTCAATTTTTGGGCCGGTGATACTGTTATGTTTCGGTAGCTGAGGAGTGCAGGTAAAAAAGGCAATACACCAGAGAAGTTGGAATCTATGAGATTGCAGTACCCTGACTAACCACCACAACTAGAGGCAGCCGTGGAGCGTTCCTACGTTGGTCCTAGACGCCTCGTCACAGCCTGAGAAACTAACTACACCTAAAGATAGAAAGAGGAAAGCTATCTGCCCCGGAGCAGATCCCCAAAGAACATAGAAAGCCCCCAAACATGTAATGGCGGTTAGACAAGATGAAATACTGACACAGACAGAAAATAGTATGAGCAAACGTTGGGGCCCAAACTACCTAAATAGAAAAGGATAGGAAGGGCACTTACTGCAATCCCAAAAAAAAAACCTGAAAAGCACCAACTCTACTAATTTCAAAATCACCTGAGATCACACGACCTCTACCACCTAAATTAGTTCTCTGGTGTAACAAAATCAAAACAGCAGCCACTGAAAAAACTGGAAAAAGCAAAAGTACAAACATCAGTGGCTGAACTAAACTGAGAGGGCAAAAGCCCCCGGAGGGGACCCTGTAGGCCCCCACAGAAGTGCAGGACAAAATGCAAAAATCAAGCACAAAAACAAAAAGAAGAAAATGTCTTATCTGTTAGCAGGAGATGCAGACACGACACAGCAGGCTACAAAGGAAACAGGACTCAAGGATTGAGACCAGAACAATTGATCACCGGCAACCCTGATGGGAAGGCGACTCCCTTATATAAGACCAGTCAGTAACACCTGATTCCCACTCCTCACAATCTTCACTGGACAGTCCAGTACGCTTGTAAACACCAGAGGGAGCCTCTGCTCAGAACTCATTTCAAGTCCATTCACAACACTTCTTGTTTGAGATGAAAGTTTAGAGGGACGGCCGGGTCTTGGTAGATTTGCAGTGGTATGATACTCCTTCCATTTCAATATGATCGCTTGCACAGTGCTCCTTGGGATGTTTAAAGTTTTGGAAATCATTTTATATTCAAATCCAGCTTTAAACTTCTCCACAACAGTATCACAGACCTGCCTGTTGTGTTCCTTGGACTTCATTATGCTCTCTGTGCTTCAAATAGAACCCTGAGACTATCACAGAGCAGGTGCATTTATATGGAGACTTGATTACACACAGGTGGATGATATATATCATCAGTAGTCATTTAGGACAACATTGGATTATTCAGAGATCCACAATGAACTTCTGGAGTGAGTTTGTTGCACTGAAAGTAAAGTGGCCGAATAATGTTGCACTCCCCACTTTTCAGTTTTTGTATTTCCACAAAAAATTAAAATAACCAATAAATTTCGTTCAACTTCACAATTGTGTCCCACTTGTTGTTGATTCTTCACCAAAAATTTACATTTGGTATCTTTATGTTCCCACATGATATGTGGGAAAAGGTTGAAAAGTTCCAGGGGGCCGAATACTTTCGCAAGGCACTGTATCTAATTCCCATTATTAGGAAGTGGATCTCCCATACTGTTTGCCTATGCAGTGAATGTGTAAGCTGGTTGCGGGATGCAGTGGCGGACAGGAGGCAGAGCAAGGGTTAACAAATTTAACAGCTTTAATTTAACAGGGGGTTGACTTCTCACAGGGAGATAAATGGTTAAATGAGCATTAAATAGCTCATTGGCAAGTAATAGGCAAAGTTAATGAGCAATAAACAGGATAATGGCAGTTCCTTAAATCACTTATCGTGTAAGAGGCTCCCCAGTCCACAACTGAAGCTTTGAAGTCAGTAGCGCCAACAACGGCTGGCGTGGTGCTTGTCCAAGAAGGTCCTGTGGTCCGTCTTCTGGCGGCAGTGGTCGGTCTCCGTTACCTTCCGCTGAGCCCCTAGTCCATAAGCATGTGCAGACGAAACAAAAAAAGGCCGCAGCACTATCAGAGTCCAACGTGGACTGGCAAGTGTCAACTAGCAAGGTAAGCCGCAAATGTCTGTCCAGTACTCGGCTTTCTCTATGCGGCATGGATGCAGTACTCACGATCACTGAGCACACGTCACTTTGCTCTCTGGTAACTACCGGGCTCACAACACCTTGCTCTCTCAGGCTCTTAAGCTTTCATGCGGATGTGTAGCCCAGCTGCGCTTGGTGCCACATGTTACCCTGGAGGATGCATGGAAGGTAATTCACAATCACCCGATATTCATTCACACTTCACATTTTCCTGGTACCACCAGAGGGAGCCCTTTAGAGTATATAAGGGTGTGGAGAGACGTAGCAGTAGCTCAGACAGACGGAGATTCCTGTCAGATGAGACAGAAGCAGAGAAACAAGCTGTTACCTCAGAACGTGCTGACTGATAGTTCCCTAGGGAAGTGGAAAGTGACTCTCGGAGTGTGCATAGATCAGTCTGACGGAAGGTCCTGATAGCTACTTCGGACAGAGCCTAAGAAGGAAGTGAAGGAAAGGGAACTGCAGTATTTGTAACACCGAGTCAACTGAGGTATTGTTAGAGAGCGAGCGTGCCGACGCTTGGAGAGCGGTGAAGAGAAGGAAGCTGACATCTACTGCTGCTTGTGCTTATGTTAAAGGTGTGAGTAGGACGACAGGCAAGTGGAAAAAGAGAAAGAGAGAGTGACTGAGGATGAATAGCAATGATGGCTTACCTCCACTCTGCACCACCGGACACCGGATCCGAGCTTGCTAGTACCTTCATGGCTAGTGGGAGAAACCGGAGACCCTGCTGGACTTCAGGTCACAGAGGGGCCCAGCAGTGCTGATACGTAACCGGGGTCAGGAAGAACAGGAGTCTAGCAGGACGCTGCAGATAGAGACTTAGTTCTGTCCAAAAGAAGGCTCCACCACAAGATCAGCCGGGCGTAGTAAAGAGAACGGAGTTAAACTTTGTTTCATGCAAGTTAGAAACTCACACACATATAGACGTAAGGAGGCCCTACACCTACTCAGTGATTACTGGACGTGCATCCTCCACCCTGAGCAGCTTCCTGGGACGTGCCTGAATCTACCACCAGTAAAGGTACCGAAAGAGACTGTCTTGTGTGTGTCTGCCTTATTGCCCTACACCCCTGCACCGCCATATTCCTCGAGGAATCAGTCTCGCCTGTGGGAGACTTAACACCTTGCTGCCCAGTAACAACCCCTCGGAGGATTCACCCTGCAGCGCTGGTCACCCTGATCAGGAACCACAGGTGGCGTCACGAACATTTCTACAATCCCTGTAAATATCCCCCTTTTAGTGAGCGCCCAGGGCAACGGACCGAGCTGCGCTACCTGTGACATCCCCCAGTTAAGTGAACGGGCTCGGTGCCGAGTACCCCACAGCCAGGGGCGTACATAGAAATCATGGGGCCCCATAGCAAAAGTCTGAATGGGGCCCCCCCCCAAAAAAAAAAAAAACAGGTGCTCTTAACTCCACACACACACACACACCTGCAGTGCATGCAGGGCCCCCTACACCCTCCACAGTGCATGCAGCCGGGCCCCACTCCCTAAGGTGCAAAGTGCAGTCAGAGCCATTGTAAATGTAAAGTGCCAGCACAGTGAGGGGACACATTTAACAAAAAAAATCGACCCCCAGCCAGGCTCACCATATTGTGTGTGCAGTGGCGTAGCAACTGTTTGTGGGGCCCAGGGCGGCTGAAAAATTTGCCGCCCCTTTGGTCATTGATAATCCTGAAGCATTCACCATTACAACCAAAAAAAAGGCTCAAAGTAAATACCTTTCACCTGTAAAATCAGCTTGGCAAAAATACACACTGCAAAGCAGCAACACACAGTATGGACTTGTGTTTATGATGTGCTTTATCCTCCTTGGACATAAAGGACTTCTTTAGGCTTGGCTCACATTTATACAGTGCAGTCTGCTGGACAAATATGTCTGAATTGCAAAAAAAAATGGTATTCAGACGTATATGGAGGCATACACAAACCATAATGGGCAACACGTAGTGTAAAAAAAATGTTCTTCTGACTATGTTTTGCCCTGATCACGTTGTATTGTGGGAAAAAAACATAATTGACCAAAGGTACGCGTTTTTAATGTGGGGTGAAAAAAAGTTTATTCCTCTGGACACCTCCTCACAGAACTGATGCCAAAATGGAGTGGGATGGGACTGTTGACACCAGTAAGACTGGATGAAAAAAAAAATTATTCTTTTTAAGTAAAAAAACATATAGAGACAAAGATGGAAGTACAATATCTATCAAATGTACTTGTTTAAATTTGTAGGTTGATGCATGGCATACGTTTTAATGTATACGTCCAACGCATTAAGTCTGCAGGCGTATAAATGTGAACCTAGCCTGACGGAACATGCTGCATAGTGTGCTCCGATGTAAGAAGTGTGGTGCCTAATCTGACAGCAGGTACAAGCAATGCCCATCATTCATGGCATCATATAAGACAGGTAGACGAATGTCATATCTTTGTATATGAAATGATTGGAATATGTAAGCTATGCAAAGTTCCAACATGTGTACAAACTACAAGACACATTTTATCACAGGTAAGGGGACACAGAAATGCCGCACACAATATCTTCCATAACATCTGCAGAACTTCCACTCTCAGGCACCTCATGAGCTCAGCACGCCCCATGTAATTGCTGTCTCCCAGGTGCATGCCTCTGGGGGGAAGGAGCAGAATAAATTAGTAACATTTATTGGCTGCACCATGATTTCCAGGGCATTGCACATTTTTAGTATTGCATGACATGCATTGTTGCACACCTTGACAGTGAAGTTGGTGGTGGGACATAGACTGGACATGGTCTTACCTACAGCTAGGAAGCATCATCCTGCCTGGTGGTGGTACAGGGGTTAAATCACATGAAACCAGCTCTAATGGAGAAGCATTGTGAGGAGTACAGAAGGTGGCTGCAGTGCATGCAGGGCAATCCTCCTCCTCCACAGTGCATGCAGAGCCCCCCTCCTCCACCCTCCACAGTGCATGCAGGGCCCCCCTCCTCCACAGTGCATGCAGTCAGGCCCCCCTCCCTCCACAGTGCATGCAGGGCCCCCCTCCTCCACAGTGCATGCAGGGCCCCCCTCCTCCACCCTCCACAGTGCCTGCAATCAGGACCCCCTCACTCCCTAAGGTGCAAAGTGCAGCCAGAGGCTAGCCATTGTAAATATAAAGTGCCAGCACAGTGAGGGGACACATTCAACAAAAAAAATCCACCCCATACCTCAGCCAGCAGGACTCACCGTCTTGTGTATCTCTCCCTAAGTGAAACTTATGAATGTTTTCTGCTTCCTGTGATGCACGTGTCTCTGGCTGCAGGCTGGCTTTCTTATGCAAATGCAGCCAGAGACTTAAGCCAACTGCTGACCAGGAGACAACAAGGAAAGGGGATCTTCAAGGGGGTTTACAGTGTCCGGCCGTCGCTTATATTTAATTAAAGGAGATAGTACTGTGTCAGCACAGCACAGCTGCCAAACGACAGCGGCCGTCATGGGCCCCCTCACCTGTCTGGGCCCCATAGCAGCTGCTTAGTCTGCTCTATTCACGGAACGCCACTGCCCACAGCCCTGGTACGTACGACTCACGGTGTCCGCTGAACAGGTCTCCCTGGCTCTAGCCCTGTTACTGAGGCAGGCTCCGGCAGCGTCCTGGCATATGGCTGGCCCAGTTTCGTCTCGGCCCAGCTTCGCACGCTGCACACACACCTGGCCTCTCTCACAGCTGGTGGAAAACTGCCCGACGCTGCGCGCGCTTTCACTTTTAAACATGCCCTCAGCTTCCGTGTCAGAGCACTTGTCCAGGCCTTTTTGCCTTCCCTGGGAAACAAGGGGTGCAGCCTCAACAGTTCCGGACCTGACTCAGCACAGGTGCCCGCAGCCCAATCTTCCTCCTTACAAATGCAAGGGCAACCCAAAATTTTTAGGATCTCCAATGCCCATTTTAAGAGACGTAGAGGAGGACCTCCTGAAAACAATGTTCTCATTATTAGGAAGTGGGTCTCCCATACTGTTTGCCTATGCAGTGAATGCAAAGGCTGCCCAAAATTTGGATGCACCACAATACCCCTTTGAAGAGACGTACAGGAGGGCCTCCTGAAAACAATGTTCGCATTATTAGGAAGTGGGTCTCCCATACTGTTTGCCTATGTAGTGAATACAAGGGCTGCCAAAAATTTGGAGGCACTCCAATGCCCCTTGGAAGAGACGTGGAGGAGGGCCTCATAAAAAAATTGTTCCTATTAGAAAGGAGCGGGTCTCCTATACTTGTTTTGCCAATGCACTAAGTGTATGGACTGAGAAACATTTACCCCTGGGTGGTATACATGAACATACTGTATACCAAATTTTTTTTACGGGCATCATAAACACCCTTTAAAGAAATTATGTGGGTCATCATGGACCTCAGTCACCCTGGTGATATGGTGGTGGAGGATGAGGTGAGGAGAAGAAGGAGGACAACAGCAAATAGCCAAAATCAGTAAGCGTATACCCATGTGTGGGTGTGAAGTGGTGAATAGTGGTGAATGGGAATAGACCTCCCAAAAATAGACACTGGATTTGAGTTTATGTTATGCT